>PVKN010004158.1:0-34434 GCA_004027915.1 Capromys pilorides
GGAGGAGGAGGACGAGGAGGAGGAGGACAAGGACGAGGAGGAGGACGAGGAGGAGGAGGAGGAGGACGACGAGGAGGAGAAGGAGGAAGAGGAAGAGGAGGAAGAGGAAGAGGAGGAAGAGGAAAAGAGGAAGAAGAAGAGTTTCCTGACTCTGACTCTGGCATTCACTTTAAAACAGCCACTAGGTAGAGGGAGGAAAAATGGCAGAGCAGTGAGTCTCAGCAAAGAGTCCACAGTCTGGAAAACAGTAGCCTGAAGAAGAATCAAAGTGAGTGGAACTTACCAGGAGACAGGAGGGAACTGACAAAGGAAACAAAAAATTGTTTTAAGTGATACCTATGAAATCCCATCAGAGAGGAGAGAGGAAGATCCTGCAGACCACAGCACGATAAGCAGAGGCTGTGAGGCCACCGGCTGGAACACAGGCTATGGCTGAACTTGTGGCTCTTGAAGAACTGGACACCAGAGAACCACGATGGGCTAAGAGAAGCAGCAGCTATTGGAACTAGTGAGGAAAACGCGGATGCTGTCTTCAGAGCGGCTTGTACAGTCCACAGCTGGTGAGTGACCTCAGCGCAGCGCCAGCCACCACGGTCATGGAATAGGAGCTGGCTGCCCCCACCTGATGGAAGGACCCCAGAGCAGCTCCTTGCTGTAAACTACATCCAGGTCCACAGGGTTAAACTCCCAGAGCAGACGAGGGAAGGGCAACTATGGGGAGCAGCCCACTGGCTGTTGGCAAGCAGGTTGCAGGGCATCCTCTGAGGGGCTGGAGCTGGAGAATGCTGGCCTAGCTTGTGTGGTCGGAGGCCAGGGTCAGCCTGATTTGCACAGGATGAGAAGTTCACAGTGGAGCCTGTTCTCGATGTTCCAAAGTCTGCACGCAGCACCCAGCACTGCAGGAGCAGCACCAGATTAGGAGTCCAGCATCAACACAGCCACACCTCTGCTGAACTGCACTCCTTAATCCTAATCTTTTTGCCAAACATCTTTCTTGATTCTTACGTTTTTCTTCTGCTTTTGTCCTCCTTTATATTTGTCTCTCCTTAACTTTTGCCTTAGCCATAAAGTCTTTCCCCGTCTCCCTTTCTCACTGCCCATTTTGTACATGATTTTCCCTGTTAGCCCCATCTAAGTGTATGGCACATCTTTATCATCATTAGGATCCTTTGCCTCCTTCCTATTTCCATACTGCATAACAGAAGACTTAAAATAAAAGCAAAAATAAACTTTTTTCTTCTTTTTCCCTACTCAGGTATCACCTAGTCTGCAACACCTGGGCTTCAGATAGCTGACTCTATAAAAACACTGTAGAATCTTATATTTCACCATTAGAGGAGACACAGCCATCGCATTTGGTGCATATTAATTGTAGGTCAATACTTGGGCTCCTGCAATGATTACCTCTCTAGAACTATGAATTTCTTCCCTTCTCCAAAGGGAGACCAAAAATGGGATCATGTGGAATGTTATTTTACAACCAGGCTTGATAGATACCACTGTAATGGGTCAGTCTGTTACTACTATTGCTAATTTGCTTGTGTAGGAGTGCTCTTAGTGGACAATAACATGCCAGTGGACATATCTGCCAAATACACCATCAGACACAGGAAAAGAGACAACAGGCAAACTCAGCGCAAGAACTCTGACTGGATCAGACTCTGCAAGAATGACGGCAGCTGGCTGAAAGAAGTCCTCCGGCCTTGGCTTCAGTGTGGTGGAGGAGGCATCAGATGTGTCACTGGGGTGTGAGTACTCAGACTCTCTGACAAAGAAGCTACTTGGAAATCACATGTGCAACACCTCTTTGGAATGCTTCATCTCTGTTCCCATCAGACATTTTATAGGTTTAAGTTTTCACATGTTTCTTGGTATACTCAGTAATATGGAGCTATGTTATGTTCTTTAATGGTTTCTCCTGTTTATTAGGTCTTTATGTTTGCATATTTGTTCTCTCATTGACTCTGAATTAATAAGCATCTGGGTTCTCTCCCTCATTTCAGCTCCCTATCCTCAAATCCCTGAAAAAGTAATAGTGACATTTATCTTTATTTTTTCTCTAAACATGTAAACCACGCCCAAGTTTTTCAATTTCCCATACATAGCTCCCGCGTGGCCACTCCCATCTTCTCTAATATTAACTCCCTCCTCCTTATCCTAGGGTTTTTGCCATTCCACATCTCACTTAGCATACTGACCTCCCTATCAGCAGCTTCTAGCAACCACAAAGCTTTCCTCGATCACAAAGTAAATCTCCTTCCTCTCTTATCTTGTTTTTGTCCCACAGACATCCTCTGATAACTTTAACTCAACTCTAGGTATTCCAATAGGATCAGGCCCTGTATCAACTTTCTCTTCTAATCCACCAATAGAATCAGGCCCTGTATCAACTTTCTCTTCTAATCCACCACTCTTTCCTCTTTCGAGTCTCCTTCTTTAGCATTTAATACTCCTCATTCAACTACTTCACATTCTCTTCACCCCACCTCACCTAGCTCAGACTGTGGAACAATTACAAATAATAAACTGCTACAATGTGCATAGAGGATAGACAAAGGGGACAGGTGTAAACTGCATACAGAAGTGTTCAAAGGTTGAATCTGTGGTCACTGTTATAACCAAAAATAATTCTTTTGGCAATACATAGAGATAGAATCAAAATCACTTGAAGTAAACAACAGAAGGAGTAAATATTAGCACTGGACACACAAGCTGAAAATTATTCACAAGGTGGCAACATCCTAATAAAAATCTCCATATAAGCAGCACTCCTCACATCTCTAGTCCCCAACCTACAGTAACCCCCCAAAAGAAAGTAAAAAATAGGATGGAAGGATGGATAGAGAGATAGATAAATAGACAGACAGACAGACATATATACACACATACTTGTAGAAGAATTGGAAAGCAAGAAAAGAGTTTTTTATGTTCTCAACTCTCCCAAAGCAGAGGAAGGAATCACAAAAGGAGAAGAAAACAAACACCAGGGAGAAGAAATCTATAAAAAGCTCATAGACAGAATTTTTAAATGATGAGATCAAAGAGGAAATGAGCAAAAGTTCACAACAATTTCACTCAATATGCCCATGGTGAATTCTGTGGAAATAAGTAAAGAACCCACCACAACAGTTCAAAATTAGAATAACACAATCAATAAGGATATGGAATCCTCGAAAAAGATGTTAGATAGAAATACCTGAAATTAAAAATTGTGCAGAATTCATACATTGTAGAAATAATCAACATGATGACAGCTAGTCTAATATTGAGAACAAAACAGTGAATTACAATAAAGAGCTCAATGAAACCAAGAACAAAATAAGAGAACAAGAGAAGACTATGCAGCTGCTACTAGATGACAGCAAGAAGACAAATCTAAGGCTAATATGAGTTAGAGAAAAACTAGCAGATGGCAAAGGGGGATTCAGTGGCATGCTTACAGAAAGCATGAAAGAAAACATCCCAAATATAAGTAAAAATTTTAAAATACAAGTAAATGACACTTACACAACACCAACTGTGATGAAATGTGCAGCTCAAGAAGTCCTAGCCTTATTAAATTACCAGACATCTAGAAAAAAAAAAAAGAAACTGAAAAGAAGCCAAAGTAAAATTTTTTTAAAAATCACTTAGACAAGTAAACTAATTAAAATCACAGCAGGTTATAAGAGCTTGAAGTCAAGTATTTCAAGTCCTAATAGCAATTAACTTTCAAGCAAATTTAACCTGTCCAGCAAAGCTATCCTTCAAAATAGATGGAGAAATAAGTTTTATTTAATGAAAAAGACTAGCTAAAAAACATATGGATGCTCAATGAGTACTAGAGAAGAATACTTAAGAATAATCTCTCAGATACAATGAATCAGACACAGCTAAAAACACAAAGAAAACTAGTGAGATTAATGGATAAACATCAACAATAACCATCAGGGAAAACAAAAGCTGTGCACCAGCAGATAAAGAAGGCAAGGGTAGTAAAGAATCCATACTTCTCAGCAAGATCCTGGGGTTAAAGGCCTTAACTCTCCAATTAAAGACACAGACTGGCAGACTGGGTCAAAACCAGAATCTAACAATTTGTTCCACTCAGGAAACTCATTTGATGCAAAATGTTAGTCATAAGCCAAAGGATGTGAAACACCATTGCAGGCAGCAGGACCTTGAAAACAAGCAGGGTCACTAACTCTAATTTCACACATGGTGAACATCAAGCCAAAACTGATGATAAGAGACAAACTCACTAGTAGTACCATTAAGGCACAACTCCAAGAAGAGATAATGCTGATAAACTTATATGCACCAAATAGTGGAGCACCTTTCTTCATTAAAAAAAAAAATACTGCTGAAATTAAAAGATCAAATAAACACTAAAACATCATAGTAAGGGATATTAGTACCCTAGTCTTGCAAAGAGATATATCAACTAAATAAAAAAATCATGAAACAAATGTGAGAGCTGAAATATACCCTTGAACATATGGACCTAATGGATATGTACAGAGTATGCCACCCCTCTATGACAGACTCTACACTATTTTCAGCAGCACGTAATATTTTTTTCAAAAATAGATCACACGCTAGTCCACAAACTTAACTGATGATAAGTAGTTATAAAAGAATAGGAATTACTCCACACATACGACCAGACCACTGTGCAGTGAAAATAGAAATCAGCCTGGGAGATAGCTCAGTGGAATAAGTGCTTGCCTGGCAAGCGCAAGGTCCTAGTTAAATCCCAGGTACTGGAAAAAAGAAATTAATGACAGAAAAATTTGAAAAACTCAAAAGCTCCTAAGAAATCCATAATATATTCCTAAACAACCAGTGGGTCACAGAAGAAGCTCTAAGATTTACAGACATTAATCATAATGACAGTACAACTTGCCAAAACACTATCAAAGCAATTCTTTTTCTTTAATTATTTATTTATTTGTCTGTTTGTTTGTTTATTTGTTTATTTATTTTATGGCTGGCTCAGCCTGCCCTGGTGGTGGAGCTGGTGCACAATGTGGTGCTGGGGATCGAACCGCAGTCCCTGCAGTTGCCTGAGCTTTCCTAAGCAGGCACTTTAGACCACTGAACCATCTTGCCAGCCCCATGAAAGCAATTCTAAGAGAACAGTTTATTGCAATCAATACTTACATGAGGAAAACAGAACAAGATCAAATAGCAGTCTGGTGAGAAATCTTAAGATAGTTAAATGACAACAAACCAGCCCCAAAGTGAAACTTCAATGGAAATTATTAAGATAACAGAAGTTTGTGAAGTTGAGACTAAAAAAAAATTCTAAAAGAGTCAACAAATCCAGAAGCTAGTTCTTTGAAAGAATAAATAAAATAGATAATTAGTCCCCTACCTGGATTTACCAAGAAAAAGTGAAAAAACATTCACATCAATGCAATTAGAAGTGAGAAAGGGGAAATCAAAACCAACTATGTGGAAATCCAGAAGATAGGTAGTAACTACTTCAAAACTTTTATCCCATAAATTAGCAAATTATGAAGAAATGGACAGATTCCTTAACACCTAAAAAGTATCAAAAATAACCCCACAATACATAAATATGCCTAATATCATAATAACAAGCAATGGAATTTGCACAGTAATAAAAAAAAAATCTACCAATTTAAAAAAAAAAAAAAAGGATGATGAATTCTACAAAACCTTTAAAGAATGTTATATCACCAAAACTCCTCAAGGCTCTTCAAAGAAACCAAAAGAGATAGAGTACTCCCGAAGTAATGCAAGCCATCATCATCCTGGTCCCAAGACCACATAAAGACCCAACCAAAAAGAAAACTCATTATCACAATCACTAAGTGCAAGTCAAATAATCACTAAGTAAAACTATCACTTTGGGGCTGGTTCATCCTGTTTATTAACATAGTTTTTTTCAGAAAAAAAAATCTTCTATAAAACATTAGCAAGTAGAATGCAGCACGTATCAAAAAGATGATACGTTGTGATGAAGTATGCTTCATCTGGGAAATGGAAGAATAGTTCAACACAAGCAAATAAATAAAGAATGTATCGCATAGACAGAAGCAAGGTCAAAAACTATGTGATTAGAGAGGAATAGACACAGGAAAGGTTTTTGACAAAATTCAACACTGTTTCATGATAAAAGCCCTGAAGAAGAAAAATATACAAAGACCACACTGGCATACGATAGAATCTTTATATGACAAACCAATAGCCAACATTATGCTAAGCGAAAATAAACTGAAAGCATTCCCCCTAAAATTGGGAACGAGACTAGAATATTCACTGTGACCTCCTCTCTTCAGTATAATACTTGAAACATTAGTCAGAGGAATTGGACAATAGACAAAATAAATAAATAAATAAATAAATAAATAAATAAATAAATGGGAAGTGTTGGGGAGATAGCTCAGCAACACAGCACCTGCCTGGCAAGCACAAGGTCTGACTTCTATTCCCAGTACAAATAATAATAATAATAATAATAATAATAATAGTAGTAGTAATAGTAGTAGTAAACAAATAAAAACAAAGGGAGCAAGATATATATATAGGATAAGAAAAAATATAATCAATCCAGTACATTACTGTTGCCACCACCCACTCCAGACTTCCAGCCTTAAGGAACTGCACCTGGGAAAAACTATACTTTAGAAGCTTAAACGTGAGCTGTATCCAACTGAAATCTACCCTTGAAAGCAGAAAAATGGTTTTTCTCATTTACAACCTTAAAATACAAGCAAATATGTTCCAATCTGACACTGTGTTGACACCCAGAGGCTGGACGCAGGGAAGAGGAAAATTCCCAGAAACAGCTGCTAAGACCCTTTCCAGCTTAGAAAGGTATCTTAATGCCCAAACAGCTGTGCAATACAGAGCAGCTGAAGTTGTACTCCTTGTTCTTCTCGGCCTGCAATTCCACCATTGACATTTGCACTTCTGTGGTCTACATCCCTCTCTCTTCTTTCCCCTCTTTCCCCTTCTTTTATCCTTGCTCCCATTGCCTTCCCTTTCTTGTTTCTAGGAGGAAGCAAGAAAGCTGAGTTTCTAGCTCAGTTGTTTAAGTGCCTGCTCAGGCAAATATATTCATGGTCAGTGGACCAGGGTTTGATCTCCAGCTCCACAAACCTTACTCCACCCGCACTTAAGGGAGACCGAGCCAGATCCCCGCCCCACAAAAAAAAAAAAAAAAAAAAAAAAAAAAATTCTTGTTTCTAGCCAGTTCTGTTCACGAAATGGCAAAATATCAACTGTACACAAGTGAGATGGGGCAGCTCCCATCTCACCCTGAATTCTTGGACCTCAAACTTCATGAAGGAACAGTGAGGCTGTTTCTACACATCCATGTAAGTGGCAAACAGTCTAGGGTGGTGGGCATTTCAGAGATCACAGAATGTAAGCAGCCATCTTCCATACCCTGGCAGTACGTGTGTTCACTTTCTATAACCATGATAAAATGCCATCCTGTCCTAGTTACTTTTCTCTCATTGCTAAGACAAATACCCAACACCCAAATGAAGGAAGGGAAGGTTTATTTAGCTCACAGTTACTGGAGGTTTCAGTCCATACTCAGCCGGCTCCAAGGCAGAGCGGCACATGGCAGAGAGCAGCAGTTCATGGCAGTGGAACAATTGCAGCAGAGGCAACTGACCAGCCAGGACAACAGAGAGCGCCTGTTTCTCTGTTTCTCTCTCTCTCTCTCTCTCTCTCTCTCTCTCTCTCTCTCTCTCTCTCTCTCTCTCTTTCAGGACTGGGGTTCAAACTCATGACCTTGCACTTACCAAGCAGGCACTTGTGCCACAGAGCTATCTTCCTGACCCCTCTGTCTCTCTTATATTACATTCAGGTTCTCTACCTCAGGATATCCACCTCAAACCACACCCATAATCTCAACAGCGCTAAAATTCATAATCCCAGCAGTACTAAAACACATAATCCCAGTGGATCATAAATTACTCTCAAACTCTAGAAGTCTCCGCCCCACAACTGCATGAGGCTTTGGAGGGACAACTAGACACAAACCATAACACACCCCTTCTTATAAGGGGTGCCACCCCACTGCACACCATGACAGGACTGCACAAGTGGCAAAGGCTGCTCACCCGTGACAGTTAGGCAGCAGAAAGCAAGCGAGGAAGAGGTTCACATCTCAATATCAGTTCTCAGGGCATGTCCCAACAGCCTCACTTTCTCCCACTAGACCACACCTACAAAGGACTTCACCACTTAGGAATAGTACCATAAACCAGTAACCAAGCCTTTGCATATGACCTTCAGGGAACAGTTGAGATCTAAATCATAACAGCACACAAATCTCCAGCATCTTGTCAAACCAGGGAGCAAAGATTAAGAGCTATAAAAAAGATCAACATGAGCATTTCACCAACCTTAAAGAAAATTTAAAAAATAAATCATTCCTTACATTATAAATTTATGACTTGATAAGCACATGACTAATTCTGCTCCGTGTACCCAAGTTTTGAACCTCCAAGTCCCTCAGTCAACCATTCCTAATGCGTATCTGGGACCGGTCCTTCAGACTTGTATTAGTCTCTGATATTTTTTGAAGTTCCAATGCAAGATCCAATGTATCTTTCCTAATAGATTTCCCTTAACAGAAGCTGTTCCTAATAGTTACTAATTAGGAGTAAATATAGATAAAACAATCTATTTTAGTGTTTAAAAACATAGACTTTATTTTTTAGAACAACTTCAGATTCACAGCAAAATAAGCGAGAATAGAGTTCACTCCTATTCCTTATATACACACAGCATTCCCCACTGACAACACCTGGTACTACAGTGGTACATTTGTTAAGGTCCATAAACCTGTATTGCCATATCATTAGCACCTGAGGTCAACAGTTTCCAGTCTGCATTAGATCCTGTTAACACATCGTGTGGGTTTTGATGGGTGCATTCACATAGCGTTGTAGAGAACAGTTTCACTGTCCTAAGTATCCTGTTCACTCTGTCTACTCATATCTACCCTTTCTCTAACCCCAGCAACAACTGATAATTCTCTTGCTCCATAGTTTGCCTTTTTAGAGTGTGTCATGCCACTGGACTTACAGTATCTCCTGCTCCAACTGGATTCTTTCAGAATCTACCACATATTTAAAGTTTCTCTGCATCTTTTCATGTCTTTATTGCTCATTATTTTAGCTGAGAATTCTATATGGCATGGTTGTACTATAGTTTATTCATACATTCCCCTTCCACAGGACATTTTGGTGGCTTCCAAGGTTTAACAATTCTGAATACAGCTGCTATAAATGACCTTCTGAAAAATGTTTGGCTGAAATAATTTTAAACTCATTTAGGTAAATTCCAGAAGTGCAACTTGTAGCTTTTATGGTCAAATATAATATGTCTTGGAAGCAATGCCCAAAGTGCCAGCAGTCATGAATGAAAGTTCCAGTTGCTTGACACCTCATCAGCATCTGGTGCTATCAGACCCTGGAGTCTTTACCAGTCAGCTGGTTGTGTGTTGCTGTTTCATTATTGTTTTAATTTGTGATTCTCTGATAATCTATGATACTCAGCATCTCTTCATATACTTGTCTATTATCTGTCTTTTTTGGTAAGCTATCTGTTTAGAATTGTGTCCATTTTTTTAATTTTTGTCATTGTTATTTTTCTTCTTAGTATGTGAGAGCTTCTTTATTTTAATGATGTTAATAAATATTTGCTGAAATAGTATTTTTTTAAAAAAATTTGGTAGAGGGTTTCACTTCGCAGTTCAGACTTATAGTGATCCTCCTGTCTCACCCACCCAGCACTGGGATTACAGCACACACCACCACACCCAGTTTCAGACCAGGCACAGCATGCCTATGCTCTGGGGCCAGCACAGCATGTGGTACTGGGGACAAAATTTGGGTCCTTGCAATTGCCAGGCAGGTGCTTAGGCCACTAATCTAACTCCCAGCCCTGGATATTCATTTATCTAGAATGATCTGATGTACCAATGTAAATGATAAATTAGGGGAAGTGACAGTAATGGAGATGAATAGAGAATTTCAACTTATTCAGTTTTTCCTTTGGGAAACAAGGAAACCTATTGGAAAGCTAAAAAGGAAGCAATTGGAAACCCATTTGCAAGCTAAAAGTAGACATAAAATCTGGTGCCTGTTATCAAAATTAAGAGGCCAGAGACTCTGAACTTAAAGTAGGGCTCTGCTGATTACAGTAATCTCCTCCCAAAAGAGAGGCACCTTACTCACACTCCCAGCTCCACATTATGCTTCCTTACCTGCCTCGCAGTGTGTGTCTGTGTGTGTGTGTGTGTGTGTGTGTGTGTGTGTGTGTAATTCAGCACATCTAAACCTGCTGACTTATGGTTATTTGTAAGACATGTGGACTACTCATGTGTGAAAAAGATCCTTGCATCGGTCCAGCAAAACATTAGCAATCTTAAGAGGTCCTAATCTTTATCCCATGAAACATGAGAAAGCTGTCATTCTGCTGAGGTGTTTTCATCGCAGCCGATGTTTCGTCCCTCTGGTTGGGGCACCCAGCTCCTGTGGCACCATGGAGAGCCGACGTGAACTGAGCTCTCTTTGTGGAAAGACGAGCCTCGTGTCAGGATGTGCTGGCAGAGCTGGCCTCTTTGAAGATGTCCACTCCACCCCCACCGCCCACAGTAGTCCTCTAAGCACACAGAAGTGCGGAAATGGTTGTGCACACTGGCTTCCCAGGACTGCTTGCCTCACACTTCCCCAGGCTTTTGTAAAGCAAAAACTGCCTAACATCCTCCACTGTTTCCCACACATTCAATCTCTTTGTTGACAAACCCAAGCACTCCCAAAATGAAGTGAGTCTAAACACAAAACAAGGTACACTTGCTTTATTCACCTTATGAATCTATGGCCTGGCTCACCAGGGATCAAATTCCATATTCAGTATATTCATGTTTGGGATTTCCCCTCCCCCCAAAAAAAAAGATATAACTACTTTGGACAGCTCTTTTGCAGTTTCTTATAAAATAAAACATACACCTACCATAAAAATCTAGCAATACAGACTTCAGTGCTTACCCAAGAAAATAAAAACAAATATTTGTTCAAAATCTTGTACAGAAACACTGCCAGCAACTTTATTCAAAATTGCCAAAAACTGGAAACAATAGACATGTTCTGGAACTAGGGTACCCATACCTCAGCAATAAAAAGAAACAAACTCTTTATACATATAGCAGCAGCAGAATGAATCTCAAAAACACTACACTGAGTCAAAGCGTCTAGATAGAAAAGAATGCATATGCGCTATAGGATTCCCTGCATGTAAAGAGCAAAAGCAGACAGCACTAACTTCCAGCATTAAATCCAAATCATGGCCACTTTCGTGGACAGGGACAGAGCAGGATGAAGGATGAGAGAACTTTCTGGAGTAACAGAGATATTCTATATCTTGACTAAGATGGTTAAACTCAACCATGTACTTAAATGTACGCATCTTCTTGTATACAAATTATACCTAAAATTGTGAACGTACACAATCAAGAAGTAATATCAGGATAGAGAAAGGAATGACTATTCCCATTAAGCAAAAAAAAAAAAGAAAAAAAAGGCGGTGGCCCGTGGTCTCTGTGGCGATGTAAGTATGCAACGTATTCAGGCTATGTGTTCAAATGAATGTTCATTATCACAAGATTATTGGAAGTCACCATCAGCCAGGCAGCGGCAAAAGGAACAAGGAGACAGACCTCCCAGAAATAATGCTCCCTGGGATTTTTTTTAAAAACACATTTTTCAGTCATTATCTTGAGAGAAAACAAGCAGCTGGGTCTCTTAACAAAGAGGTTTAATAGGATTCTGGGGGAAAAAAGAGAGCAGAAATTGAGGCAAACAATGCCTGTTTCCAAGCCAGCCACACAGAACCAATCCTCGCAAGGTGACCCACGTGCCCACACTGCCGGGCACATCATAAGAGGCATAGCACTCGATAATGAAGGGCCCCTAATTATTGGCATGATTTGAACCATACTGTTCAAAACATTCTAAACCCTGAAATTGCAGCAACTAATACACCGATGGCCCTCGCCTCCCCTACAAAAATAAATGTAAATGCAAAAGGGAAGGAGCCCCCGGGTCTCCCAGGTCCTTGTGTGTACCCACCCACCACACTCTTGTTTCTTTCGCCTTCCTTGCTGTTTCAAGTCCCTCTAGGTCTGAGTCGCTAGTTTCAAAGTTTCCCTGTGACCTGCAGCCTATTTTGCTCATCTCTTACGTTCACAAAGCTAGCAAAATGCAAGTCATAGATAATTTGCGAGGACATCACAGAAAGTTTCTCAAAGCAAAAATAAAGCAGGCCTGGGTTTCGTTGAGTAGGTTCTGCTTCTTGCCTGAGACCACACAAGTGTGTGCTATTTAATTGTCAGATTCAGATGTGGGGTGGTGTGGGGGGAGGGAGTCCCGTGATCAAGAAACACGGAGATGCCTTCTAAATGCTACTTCAGTGAAATAACTCTGTGGGGAGCAAGCAAGGTGGTGTGTTTTCCTTAAACACACATATTAGCAGAGACGGGGCCCAATAAACTCTGTTTGGAGGAAAATGAATTATGTAAATGTAATTTATAGCATTAATTTGGCTTGTAAATTTAATCCACTCAAACATATAAAGGTTTCGTGCAGTGAATATTTCTAAGGCCCTTTAGTATGTTAAAATAAATACTGAGCAGCTGACAGAAAAACATGTTCTTCATATCACAAAAGCTGTTTCAAAACAATAATTTAAGGGCCTGCTAAATATGTACAACCATGAGTTTTCAACTCTTAGGTAAATTCTTCCCAAGATAAGTGCCGTGTGCTGTTCATTCAAGCAGCAGGCAGATTCTGACACCACCAACCAAAAGCAAACATGCAGAAAACACCAGGAACTGCTCACCCCAGTGCAGGTGGGCTGCAGAGAATGGTTTTTGAAAACTAAGTGTATTTCACTCCACCTGCAAGGCTGTAAGAGACACATATTTGAGAAGTTTTATGGTTCCCCAGAGCACTTGCCTTTACACTCATCTGGCTGAATTATTTATGATCTTAAATATTGAAATATTAACTGAAAAAGGAGTAAGAAATTTTAAAGTATTTTGTTTCAGGGTACAAGCAAGACTTTAAACAATGTATTTATTAAAAACACAACCAAAGAATGAGAGACAAAAATTACCCATTTGCTCTTCTGGGGAAACAAAGCTGCCCTGAAGGTGGCATCTGAAAGATTAGCAGCAGGGCAGGACAGTTATGAATGTCCATCTTGTATGCCTCCCCCAGAGGCCTCATCTGGGAGACGTGGGGGAATCGTGGGTGCAAGACCACACCACAGGAGCTAACATCCTAACTAGGAAGATCTGGTGCTTTTTATTTGGGAGCTGATCATCTTTTCTCAGATTGGAACCTGCCCAGTGCTTGGTGTCTGCATGAGTTTTCTCCCTTCTCAAGCTCTGATCGCTGGAAGAAGAGCCTGGATGGCAGACTCCCCTACAGAGGCATGGACTGACTCTCCTTTGTCCCACACTCCAGAGGGAACTATGCCTGCAGCTTTCCTCTCTAATGCTTTTGACCTCACTAACAGTTCAGAAAAAGAAGAGAGCAATTTGGCAGAGTGGCTGTGCTTTGGGTTGGTGTCTGGGCAGATTTGAGCAGCTCTTCTCATCCAGGGTTTGGTTTCTGCAACTTAAGTTAGCTGTGGTCTGAAAATAGTAGATGGAAGAGTCCATACATAAACAATCTATACATTTAAGTTGTACATGAACATAAGGAGTGCAATGACATCTCTGCTCTCCTGTCTGGGGTGTGAGGCACCCTTTCTCCAGTGTGTCCACCTTGTGCATGCTACCCACCTATCCACTACTTAGGAGCCAGCTGAGTTCTCAGATCTGCGATTTATGGCAGGGTTTGTGCCCAAGTGACCCTTATTTTGCATAACAGCCACAAGCCACAAACAGCATATTCTTATGGTGGCTCTATTTTATTACAAGTAGCTGTTACTCTTTTACTGTACTTAATTTATAAATTAAATATTGTCATAAATATGCATGGAAAAATACAGAGTATATATGGGGCTCGATATCATCCATGGCTTCAGTATCCCCTGAGATTGTCAGAACACTACTACAGAGAATACGGGGGCCTGATGTACACAGCTTCAGGTTCCCACCTCCAGCCTTGGACCAAGGACAGATACAAGGACTTAGGGTGGACTCTGCAGAAAGAAACTCATCTCAGAGCTCATTATGTTTGGAGAGTCCATTTGGAGACTGCATATCCTGGGATGAGCGTAAGTCAGGAATCGTAGATATAGAGGTGAAATGTTGTTAAAGCCCAAGAGCTTCTTAAAGCAAGTGTTAATATTCTCCAACATTAGTCAAATCTATTGCATATTAAAGTCAAAGATTTTTCTGAGGTTGCAACAGTACCATTTCAGTAGGGTTAGGAGCCCCAGTGGGGTCTGATCTAAGGATGTGTTGGAACAGCACAGTAGCCTGTGGCTACCTGCAGCTATTTAAGTTAAAATTAAGTAAAATGTATAATTCAGGTTCTCAAATGCATCTGTCACATTTTGTATAAGTAGGTAGGTGTGGATGCTGGCTGCCTTATTGACACAAAGAGAAAATATCTATGACAACATTCTGTGTTGAAGAGAAAGCATTCAAGCTGAGAGTGATGGCATATGCCTGCAATCCCATTAATCTGGGATGGCAAATTCAAGCCAGCATCAGCAGTTTAGGGAGACTCCACCTCAAGAATAAAAAATAAAAGTTAAGGATGTAGCTCAGAGCAAAGACTGGTGGTTCAAGCTCAAGGGGTGGGGATTCAGTATTTAGTATTCAGGGTTAGAGAAAGACTAACTAGACATCAAAGAGGTTTTAGCCACAACACTGGCCTAATCAAATATGAAATATAAAGATTACCTTTGTCTTAAAATACACAAGGGTTTGGGGATGGATTGTACTTCTAAATTGCCAATATGCCTTTAAAAATAGCTAACACACAGCTGGTGTTGGAGAAAGATTGGTGGTCTAAGATCTTGCCTGGCAAGCACAAGGACTTGAGTTCAATCCCTGGTACCACATGTCACACTGGCTCTGGAACCCTAGGTATGCCAGGCAAACCTCTAAAACCAGGCATGGTGTCATATGCCTGTAATCTCAGAGCTAGGGAGTCTGAGGCAGGAGACTCACAAGTTCAAGCTGCATAGTGAGACCCTGAACCAAATAAATAAATGAATAAAAGATTTTTTTAATTTTATTAACTTTAATAAGAAAGAAATGACAATGAGACAGTTTCAAAACACATTAGGAGGATGTTATGGTTTATGTCTAGTTGTCTCCCCAAAGCCTCATGCAACCATAGGGCAGGGACTTCTAGAGTTTGAGATTTGAGTCATGATCCAATGGGATTATGTGTTTTAGTACTGATGGGACTATGGGTCTGAGTACTGCTGGAATTACTTGATTCTTTTTTTTTTTTTTAAAGAAGTTTATTTTTTTATTTAGTTTTTTTTTCATTATGGTCGGTTCAGCCTGCCCTGGGGGTGGGGCCAGCGCAGCATGTGGTGCCAGGTATTGAACTGTGGTCCCTGCGGTTGCCTAAGCTTTCCTAAGCAGGCACTTTAGACCGCTGAGCCATCTTGCTGGCCCCAAGGGATTACTTGATTCTTGATCCACTGGGATTATGTGTTTTAGTACAGATGGGATTATGGGTCTGAGTCCTTCAGGGATTATGGGTGTGGCCTAAGGTAGATAGGTTGAGGCAGAGAGCCTGAATGTAATATAAAGAGAGACAGACGCTTGGCTGTTGCTCTCTGCACCCTGGTTGGTCGGTTGCCTCTGTCACCATTTTGTTGCTGTTCTGCCTCCATGAACTGGATGCTCTCTGCTCTGTTCCACTCAACCTTGGGCCAGCCGAATATGGACTGAAATCTCCAGTAACTGTGAGCTAAATAAACCTTTCCTTCCTTCATTTTGAGTGTCGGATATTTGTCCCAGCAACAAGTAAAAAATAACTAAGACAGAGGACAGCCACAAAATTAATACAATGCATATTGTTGTCTTCATAGTAGTTGTTCAGAGTACAAGATGCAGACATGATAACTTTTCTAAACACTATTAGTACAAATCTTCTCATTGAATTAAGAGAAAGTAGTTGTATTTATAGTCCAATATTTCATAATAGTAGTGGGTTATCAGCAGAACTAGCAATGCCAGATGCTATTGACTTGAACCTTTTGCAGTTCGGCATGTTAATCTGGCTTTACTTTTTATGTCTCGTGATTATACTTTTCTGCTGGATGGTTAAGGCCAACTTGAAGCAAGACCTATATAACAAAACATGTAACTTTTGTACCTGACAAGGTCAGTCAAATTCTCTCAGTATTTATTTTGAAACCATATACAGAGTTTTGCAGAACTTTTGTCAGTGTCTGCCATCTGGATAAATCACAGCCATTGCTGACCAGTTCGCTTTCTGTAAAAGCCTGAGAGAACGTTTTCTCTCTAGGTGACTCTCCTTAGGCACTCTATACATCACTGATCCCTTTCCTCTGGCCCCATAATCTCCTTGAACACAAAATGAGTAAATGATTTTTTAAAAAAATTTTAAACAGCTAACATAAAATAATATTTTTTCAAAGATAACAGAGAAGCTAACACTTCTAAAATTTGCCTTACTCTAATTTTTAATTGGTCAATACCTTGGAATTCGCAAGTGTTTTACAGTTTAACGCACAGGTTTTCCTTATCCCAAGAGTCACTGCATATAGTTGCCATGGTGGCTGCTGAACAGCTCTAGGGACCTCACTCAAACCAATTGCAGCATGAAATCTAGAAAAACACTGGCTACAAGCAACTCAGAAAAAGCACACAGCATCCCCTGACCCTACACAACAAGTGTAGTTTACAACATTGCTCAATTTCACACAATCAGCAAGTGGAAGACTGGGGACTCAAACTTTTTAATATCTAGTTTCTCAATAAGTAATCAAATGAGTGTCAACACCAAAGAGATGCACCTTTACTTTCACAGAGGCAGGCACCTCACCACAAACCCAGGGCTCTGCTGGAGTCCAGGAAGCTGAGCTCAGGCCAGTGGCAGAGAGGACTCCATGTCAGAACCTCCTGCCTACATTTCATGGGGAGAACAGATTCACAATCACATATTTTTCTCTCAAGCCAAATCTTGAAGTTGGAAACTGTAAATGTGTATTCCTCCTAGCATCCTAGGAGAGGGTATTCTGGTACTGTGGGCTTTTTGCACGTATCTGTTTGAGCATGCTTGGAAAGCGGCCCACAGAGAGCCACAGAAATAACAGGAAGTCAGTGTGGTCTCATGTACTCCTCTCAGCAGGGCTGACAGCCGCTGCTTGGGAAGGTGTGACGAGCAACCTCACTTAAGCCCTAGGTTCTGTGGCTGAAGTAGGACATAGGAGTTCAGGTGGCAGAGCCTTTGTGATTAAGGCTACTGCCCAGCCTTCAGGACACCACCATGAGGGTGAGGCCAGTGTGCCCAGCACTGGGGATGAGTCAGAAACACGGTGTGGTGGCTGATACATCCTGTCAAGCTGTGGGGTCAGAAGCTTGGCTGAATCATCTCAGTGACTCCATGCCTGATGGTGTGGAAGCCCCTCTCTGGGGTAGATACCCCACCCCAGAGTGACAGCGGGATTCATAAGGGGATTGAGGAAGAATTCACCATGCACTACTTCCTCGGAGGAGCTGCCACCACTTCCTTCTCAGCCAATATGGAAGTAAGAGAGAGGCTTACTAGACGCTGCAGCTGCTGCTCCGTCTCATGCTCTTCGCTGTGTTGCACCACTATGAACTGTTGCCTTCTGCCATGTGCTACTCTGTCCTGAAGCCAGCTGAGAACAGACTGAAACTGCCACTGTGAGCTAAATAAACCTCTCCTTCCCTAAACTTGGGTGTCAAGTATTTTGTCCCAGCGATGAGTAAAAAATAGCTGAGACACATCAGCTGCGTCCTGTGTCTGGGAGTAGGTGGCCAAGTGTCAGGATGAAGGAAGGAGGGAAGCAATGGCCTGGGTGGCTTTCATGCCACAGTGACTGTGACTTCTCCTCTGATACCACAGCATGACCTGGGTTTGGGTTCCCAGCCTTGCTTGCCATGTGCTTTTGTGATCTGAGTCACAGGCCTTAAAATGCCATAGAGTAGATCCCATACACACACATACACACACACACACACACACACAAACACACACACACACATTGTGGTCTGCCCACATTCCATTACATAGACCACTGCTGGCACTTGTACCTGGCTTCCATCCCAGTTGGGCAAGACTAGGGTTTTCTCTTGCTCTTGGAACCAACTTGGTTGCCTAAAAATACACCAAAAAAGCCATGGAGTTAACACATTGGGAGCAACCCTCCCATTCTAAATGAGAGCCCAGCTCTCTTCTGGGTGGCATCTTCCCATAGGCTACAGCTACAGCTGTCCGAAGAGGTGACTTGCAAATGCACTATTTCCAGGCAACCTCCCCTTCGCACCTCACCCCTCCCTCTTGCCTCTTTGCCCAAGGTTCAGCTTATGGCAGATAATGACCCAGTCAAAACATCCTCAAAGTCACAGATGCTCCCACCAAGAGCTGCCCACCACCTTTCAGTCCCACCAAGGCAGTGACAGACTTAAAATACAGTCCACTGTCTCCTCCTGGGCAGTGAGAGTGGAGTGAGACTGAGATCCCAGCCTCACTCCACACTTCACACAGTAGAGCTGTCCAGCTGAGAAAAGCATCCTCAGAGGAAGGGAGAAACTCTGACTTCCAGCCACATAACTTGCCCTGGTGCATGCCTCTTCATGGAGACTTAGTTCCACAAGTCTCAAGTGGATAGCGTCATCAGACATCAGGTGCCACCTTCTCTGGGAAGCCAGCTTTATGTGGAGAGTACAGAGGATCCCAGGAATAAAGATGTTCCACTCTAACAGTGGCACACATGGCTCCACTCTGCCAGCACAGGACTCAACCACTCTGTGCCTTCAGTACCTCAGTGGGACAGAAAGGATGGTACCTAGCACACAGCGTCATCTAGGAGAGGAAATTAAGCTGCTCAGCACATGCCCAGTGAGCGAAGCTCATCATACTTCAGCTAATGCTATTATTACCATGAACAAGACTCCACCCCCTTGGCTGGATATGCCATGGCCCAGTTCCGTGGACTTATGAATACACCTCCACTCTTAGCATAAATTATCTGAGGCAATAATTATTTCCATCATCTCTTCCAGAGAGATGTGTGTCATTTATTTTTAGGTCCCATTGTCTGGCTCAATGCTTAACTCAGCACAGTTTGATATTATGGACTCACCTTTTACAATATTGAGATGTTTCTTTCCTTCATTTTTCTGTGTGTAAGACCTTACCCTAGCTAATCCAGAACATTCATTTGTCCATGGAAAAATCATCATTTGTTACAGAAATAAAGAACAGAGTAGTAAAGTTTCTGGTAGACAAATTTGAATTGTGCAACAAGATAGCATCCATACAAGGCAGCTTACTTCCCTGGAGAAGATGTTCCCAAGTCCCTTTGTGTCCCAGATTTAATATATCAAGCTCAAGCACAGAGTGAGTATCCCAACTCAGTGGGCTTTCTTCACTGTACAGCTTCACCTTGGTTTGGTCTTTTTGTGTGTGTGTGTGTGTGTGTGTGTGTGTGTGTGTGTGTGTATGTGTGTGTGTGGGACTGGGGTTCGAACTCACGACCTTGAACTTGCCAGGCAGGCATTTGTGCCACAGAGCTATCTCTCCAGCCCCCTCAGCTTCACCTCGGACAGCACAGCCTCGGTGCTTGCTGCTTGATGGCAGAGGAAGCATGTCACCAGACAGTCAGGAGTAACCATCGAAATACTCAGTGCAGGCACTAACCAATCAGGACAAATCTAGCAATGAGCACCAGAGGTGACACTAGATTTTAGCATCTGAGAACAAGCCATCCACAGGAGGAAACCTCTCTGGCCCAGGGATCAGAAGGAAAGAGATGAGAGACAGTGGCCACCTGTGTTCTTCTGATTTTAAGGTGAGCTCTGACAGGATGAGAGGGATGCGTCTCTCACTCACACTCTGTAGGACATGGTTACTCAGGCAAACCCCACTGCAGCCAGAGTCTGGCCACACCAACTGCAGCAGAGCCAGGCTGAGAAAAAGCACAGAGCCCTGTTGAATGGCTGTCTCATGTCCAAGGCTAAGCCTAGCTCTCACGGTCTTCTGAGTTTCATATGTTCCATCTCCCATAGCCCTGCAGCTTTTTCTCTCCTGCACTATCTCTCATGGTGCCATTCAATCAACTCTGCCATAGACTCATTCCAAAGCCCTAGGTGGATGGTGTCTCCACCTGCAATGAGCTATCCAATAAGTATGTACAAGTGTGGAGGGATTTCCAGTACGAGCTCCTGGTTCAGTGATCTACTGGCAGCATGCACAGCTCTTAGCAAATAGTGACACTCACGGTTATGATTTATTCTAGCAGCACCATGCAAAGCAAAATTAGCAAAAGGACAAAGAAGGGAAGAAGTGGACACAAGCTGCTAAAGTCCTCTCCCAGTGCAGTCCCATGAGACATGCTTATTTCATCCAGCAGCAAGTTGTGACCACAGTCCCAAAATGTCATCTACCAGGAAATCTCAAGGATTAAAAAGTAGAGAAAATTCAACAATGCCCTCTTTGTCTCTTTGACATTTTACTCTCCTTTAAGTAGCATTATGGGCTGACTTTGCCTTCCTCAAATTCCTCAGAATGGGTCTCTAGTTAAAGACATGCTCTTTATTTTTTTATTCATCTTAATGAGAAAAAAAGATAAAATAGCAATGAACAGTTTCAAATGAGGTTAATAGGATAACTATAATCATACATAGAATATTATTGTTCTCATAGTTATTCAGAGGACAAGATACAGACATAATATCTTGTCTAAACAACACTAGTATAAACTTTTATTCCAATGAACTAAGAGAAAGTAGTTGTACACCTATCCTAACTCTCTTGTGTACACACACACATATATGTATATATATATATATATATATATATATATATATCTGTCTTTTATTTACACTTCTGTGAAGTTAGTGATGCATGACACTAGGTTGCCTAGCAACTGATAGCTAACTTTAACCAGACAGGATATTCATCTCAGGAGTGACATAGTTTGTTCGCTTTAGGCACTGGGCCAAGTCCCACCTACAGATATTTGATCTGTTTCCTAGCTTCCTGGCTCCCAACATATCCCCCTTTTTAATTTTGTTTTGTCAGAGATGGGTGTTCCACTGAGTTAGAGAAGCAGTATTTAAAGAAGTCTTTAAAGGACCTTTTCATACTTGAAGCCAGTCTAAAGATTGTAGGTACTTGAATTCAGCCAAATAACCCAATATGGTCCTATAGTTCATAATAGTAGTGGGTTACCAGCAGAACTGGCAATTGTCAGAAGTTGCTCACTTGAGCCTTTTACAGTTCAGCATATTAATATTACATTACTTTTTATACTTCATGGTTATACCTTTCTGCTAGATGGTTAAGACCAAGTTGAAGCAAGACCTATATAATTAAAAATGTAACTTTTGTATCTGACAAAATCAGTCAAATCCCCTCAGGATTTACCCTAAAACCATGTACAGCACCTTATAGATCTTTTGTCAATGTCAGACATCTAGAGGAATCACAGTCATTACTTGACTAATTTGCTCTCTGTGAAAGCCTAAGAGAATGTTTTCTCTCTAGGTGATTCTCCTTAGGCACATTTACATTGACAATTGCTTTCCTCTGTGGCCCCATAATCTCCTTGAATAGAAAATTTGGGACACCATTGAGTTATAGCACAGGTCACTTTATGTCCTAAGTCCTCACTGATCTTCAAGGGCTAGGGCCAAAATATTGACTATCCTTGTAGCCCTTCTATTTCTCTAATTTTGATCTGCAAACTTCAGTTGTGAAACATCCAGAAGAGAAGTGTAATGGTATTATTATCAGCCTGTAACAGAGGCAGTTGAGCTTAACATCACTGTCTGAATATCAAACACCTTAGACATAACATGGAACTGCTATTTTCCAACAACCATGGATATTTTAAAATTTAAATCCCTATAGAATGTGAAGAAAAACAATTACACATTTCACACAGAAATTTAGAAGTCAAACCATGTACAATATTGTAGCAGAACAATCCTATGACATTTTTAAGACAGGAGCTTTAAAGAAGAGGCTAAATGAGATTATGAAAGTCAGCCTTAATGCAGTCTGACCAGTATCTCTAGTAGAACTAGATTTTAGGATAGACAGGCCAAGGAAAAGCCAGGTGAAGGTGGGCACATTCAACCCTCCAAAGGAGCCAACTTGGCTCATACCTCAACCTTAGCCTTAGCCTCCAGGACTATGAGAAGATAAATCACTGTGGTCTGAGCCACCCAGTGTGTTGTCACGGAAGCCCAAACAGACCAAACAAGTAACAAAAGGAAACTTGAGCTTTAGAAACTCATGGCACGTCACAATTTATAATGAGGTGGTCTTTTGCATTCTATTGGACTTCTCAATGTAACATTCACGTGCTATGTTGCAACTAGAATAAGTTGAAACTGATGGGCCCAGAGCCCTACCCAAATGCAAGATCTCTCTGTTGTGGAACTGTGTGCACACACTCATAAGCCAGACATGCCCCGAGTCATTTCCCACTGGTGGTTCTCTATCAGTGATGATAGGAATTGGCGGATCAGCAGGATCCTAATTCCCTCTTTTTGATGACAAGACTCAGGGGTGTGCTCTAAAGTCTCCCGCAGGTCCACACAGAGTTGAGCACCAGCTGTCTGCATTGGAAACATACCAGTGCACACACCCTCTATTGTCTTCATGGTTCCCCGTTTTGGTTTCCAAGGCCTCCATATTTCTTGAGTTCATACCCTACCAACTGCTCGCATCCTCCATGTGACACTGAGCTAAAGAAAGAGTCTAAATGCCAAATCCAAGAACCTGTTCCACACGATCAACTGGAAAGCATTCACCTAAAAACACTCCCCTCACTAATAGATTTGGATATGTCCCACCCTTCCCTTCTTTCCAGACCTGCCTATTAGTCACCTGTAAGGACTTGTGAAAAGGCATGCTGCCTTGAGTATGATGTCCAGATGCAGACAGCCTACCTTGTTTCACAGAGGTCCCTCAAAATTATCTGGGCCCTGGCAGAAGGGTAGCATGAGCACTGGGCTTTGCTATTAGACTTTGGATAAAATGTGAGACAGTGTGGGAATAGATTCTAACCAAATGGTCACCCACATCAATGACTTCCTCCTTTCAAGTGTTGTTGGATGTCTCAAAGTCAATGAAACACCATCCTCAGACCACCCTTGGTCTTTAAAAAGTGCCATGGAGAGCAGGACTCTGTTCCACCTTCTGCATACCATCTGGGTCTAAATGTCCCAGAGCTCTCTGTAAATATCAAGTGGCTCCTAAGTGCTGCTAATAGAGTGAAGACCTAGGAGGCAGACAGACACGTGGAACCAGCTTCCGGCATACTCTCAGCCTCTTTACTCTTTATAGCTTCAAAATCTGCTTTTAGTTGCAGCCAATGTTAATGGAAAAGCATTTGGAGAGGAGAGATATGGCTTTAAAACTCATGGCAAGATGTTCTCTACGGATGAAACAGTCAGAAAAGCATGATTTGGGGCAGACAGATCCCCACTAAAATGTTATCTTTGTCCTTTAACAACTGCTTACTCTGGAATTTTTTTTTTCCAGCTCCAAAGTAGAGGTGATACTGCCTACTTCACAAGCTGTAGGTACAGTAGAGAAACTAATGAAGAGGACTTTGACCAGCACCTAACCTGAGGTACTGTGTTTAGAATAGAAATCCAATAACTTGTGATAGAAACCTGTCTACTACAGTCCTAGAAATGCACCTAAGAAAGACAGTAAAACTTAGACTTTTGTTATTGCTGTTGTTGGTTTTTCAGTCCTAAGTGTTGGCCTTATGAATACTCTACCCCAAAGCTACATTCTTAATCCTTTCCTATTTTATTTATATTTTGAGACAGGCTCACACCAAATTGCCCAGACTGGCCTCAAACTTACCCATCTTCCTGCATCAGCCACCCAAGTCACCAGGATTACAACAGACCACCATGGTTCTCAGTTATGACTTACTTCTTCCTACATTTAAAAGATTATTAACTTATAGAAAAACAATCAGAAGAATATTGAATAGAAAAAACAGAACAAAGAGTCTCAGTAACCCACAAGTTAGACACACTATTCCAGGATAGCTAGATTTTGCCCAGCACCAAGAAAATGGATACCCTAAATGAAAACTGTGCTTTGGGGGTTTTGGGCTTGTTTATCTGTTTGTGGTTTATTTTGTGCTTTGTTTATGAATGCTAGCAAAGGTATAATGAAAATATGCTTTACATGATTGATTTCATGGATCCATTAAGTAACATTTATTATAGTTGGGTATTACGGCAGTCAGTCCTTGGGCAGTAGCTGTATGTAAGAAAGTGGGGTGGCTGTAACTCCTGGTATTTCCCAGCATCTCTTTTCTCCCTTTTTCTATTGCAATAGTATTTTTTGTTCAGGACGTGACCTCCCAAAATGAAAGCTTCCATTCCTTGCAGATAGGCATAGCCATTAAGTTCTGGACAAAGAAATGTAAGAGAAAATGGTGTGTGTGGCTCTGTCAAAGGAAGCTCCTCCTTTTGCTCGGTTCTGTTGTCTGAAAGGTGGATGTGATGGTCTGAACTCGATCAGCCTTCACCAGCAGGGAGTGAAAACAAACAAGGTGGGGCAAGAACACAATACCCCATGGTATTTGAGTAATTATGCCAACCCTGAACTGTCAATGCAGAATTTCACATGGAAAAAAAATGTATTTTTTCCAAATGCATGCTATTTTGAATTTTCTGTCCCTTACAGCTGATTCTAATACTAACTAATTCAGTTTGGGTGGCACAGATACACAATTGTCTGTTAAATGTTGTACTTCTTAAATTTTTTATATGAATCAAAAGTCAGACCTTAAACTACATTATTTTTCTGCTATATTTGTTGATTCTACTCTTAGCGGAAGTCTTTACGAATCAACAGGAACTGTCTTAGGTATCACTTAAACACAATTTCTTCTACTAAATTCTTTTTTTGGGGGGGAGGGCGGGATTTAAACTCATGACCTTGCACTTGCCAGGCAAGCACTTGTGCCACAGAGCTATCTCCCCGGTCCCCTCTTCTACTGAATTCTTGAGAGGTCTGAAGTTTCAGTGGCTTTTTACTATGGAAAGGTTTTTCCCCCTAATTATGCATAGAGACTTTAACTGGTCTTTGCTTATGCCCATTGTTATCAACAAACAAAAGTTCTCAGAAGAAGCATTTTTTTTATTTTTTTAGTGAGGGGAATAGTGTGGCAGAAAACTCAATCTTAGTAACATGTTTTTAGCCCTATTGGGTTAGGATTCAAACTCATTCCTGTCCTTGTCTGTTTTGTTTGGACTTTTTGTTTTTTATGCAACAGAAACAGAAATCTGGTTTACATTACAGTTAAGAATTTTTTTAAAGAATATTTGTTTTCCTTCTTTTCTTCCTCCCTTTACTTTTTTTCATTTTTTCTCTAAAGACGTTGAGTGATGAGTCCTTTAAGAACCCAAGAGACAAAACGAACTTTTTGGAAAAAGATTAAAATGCATCAATCTCTGCAAATCTTTGTCCACAGGCCCACGAGCCTGGTCACTGAGAACTTGCACCTCGAGTTTATGGTAGAGTCAAATTCGACCCAGTTTGTGGGAGACTTGTGGCTCCCATAACAGGTAGTGGCTTCTCACTCTTCCTCTGTGAACCGTCTAGTACCTGAACACCACTGCATACCGCTTCATTCAAATTGAACCACTTTTTAACTTAAGCTTCAATAATACCCATGGAGTACAGATATATTCTATGTTTTCTTAATGTACCTAAAATATATGGCCATTAAAATGCAAGTATATGTGCATGTGCCATTGTTTCAGGTAAGGTTGAGACTAGAATTAAATATGATTTATTTGGGAGATGTTTCTGGAACACTTGAGAGTTGGGAACTGGGTAATGAGCTGAAGTCAATACTGAAGCATTCCGGCACCAGGCAGGCACCCTCAGGAGAAGGCAGACACTGCACCAGAACTTTGTCCACCAACTCTCTCTTGGCTCCCATGGGTGTAGACATTCATGGCCTGATATTGCAGGTCTGCTTCATGGGTGAGCCAAACCAGCTTCCACAGTCTGAGAAATCTTTAGGCTGTGAGAACAAGCATTTGCAATTAGCAGCCACCAGCACAAAGAAGTCCAGCAAGGCCTTCAGGACACCCCTTGCATCCTACAATCAGGGTGTGTTAGGGTAGGTGCGACACTTTAGGAACTCCTATCCACATGAGCTGTTTACATAAGAACACATTTAGCTACATGAGATAGGTGTCTAGCTATATATTATAATTTTCAGAATGTCAAAAGTAGTTTTCACCACAAATAGACCTCCTTATGAAATTCTGGCCCCCCACCTCCACCACTTATTTCTTCCTAAGAGAAGATGGGAAAGTCTTTTTCACTACAAATATTACCTGAGAAACAAAACATTTAAGTCATTAGCAGCCAAAAGTTTAAATATTATTAGCTTAACAGATGAGGAAAATTGTTAGGCTCTCGATAACATTTGGAATTATTTATATCATATTCACCATCCCCGCAAAAGAGTGAATCCCACAATACTATGTCTTTTTTTTTCCCCCGTATTTTAGGGAAGGGTCTACAAGGTATTCAGGGTCTCACTACTAAATTGGACTCATAGTGATCCACCTGTTTACAGCCTCCCAAAAGCTGAGATTATAGGTGCACCACTACGTCCAGTCTCAATTGGCATCTCAGTGTGCCCCAGGAGTGGGGCTAGCACAACAGGCCTGGGGATCGAACCCCCAGCTCAATACTAAGTCTTACATTGTGCATGACTTGGAGTTGTGTGCAGTAGTCACAGTCCACTGAGGGATGGGTAGACAAACAAACAGACAACAGTAGAGATGCCAGACTTCAGTGGAAGAAGAGAAAAAGCAAAAAGCCTAATACTTCTGATACCTTTCCCAAAGTGGCAGAAAACACTGTGTTAGGCAGGTAAGCCAGAGGAGAGATGCCAAGGATCTTGGTAGAAAAAGGTGTTAAGTGTTACAAAAGTCTCCGTGAGAATATTTGCATACTTCAAGTCAAACAGCAAAAAGCTATACAGGGAATAAAAATTATATATTTCATTCCGTTTATCTCCATAGTACAGAACATTTCTACCAGACAGTGCTGCTGGAGCAACTCAAAGACATCACTTGCACTGAACTGTGATCATGACATTGGTGGTACATGAATCATCTTGATTCAGGTGGCCAAACTGATCTTACGAACTCTGGAAATTTTCTAAATAAAACACAATGTGATTAATTATGTTGGTCTACTGCTTTAGCCTCCATATGTTGAGCACTTAATGCAGGAGAGGGAGTAAAAGCTTCCACATCAGGCTTTGCAGATGTTTTCTAAAGAATGATTCCATCCTTACATCAAATCTGAATCTCCAGGGATTGGACTTAGAAGGGTGAATTATTAAGCTTCTCTTGAGAGTCCCTGCAGGTCAACCCCCTTGTAGCGTGAGATCTTTGTTACGGAGGAGGCAAAGATGATACTGCAATTTCAAGTAGAACGGCAAGACATGGGCAAAATAGTAATACAAATTAGATGACAGGACAGCTCGTTGACTTTCTCTTAGGAGCCTTCACATGAGTGGCAGGATTTGATCTTGTCTATCACCAATAGCTTTATGATGGAGGCCAGAAATGAGGATATGTGGATTTGAAGAAGGAATCTGAAGAAATTCTAAGACTCAATGAGAAGCTTACTTTTATTATTGTATGTGAACACAGACACTAGAAGAGACTTCAGAAAGTGTCTTCTGTACCCTCCTTTAGTCGAAAAGAAAGCAGAATACAGACAAATTAAAAAATCAAGACTGGCTTGTACATCCAAGTCACCACGAGGACATGCATGAAAATGCCCCTGTAGGCTCCTGAAGGAGGCTGCCTCCTGTGGGTCTGGCTACAGTGCCAGTAATGTGCTTCTGTTACTCTGAGGCCCTGTTTGGCACATAACCCCAAGAACACACTGCCATATGGGACCAGGTGTCAGGAAGGGCCTCCAGGGGGGCCCAGCAGACACATGCCAGCTGGCAGACTATCTCCCTCTCAGCAAGGGGCCATGCCACTCCTGCCTATCACTCACAGAACCCCTAGAGGCAACAGTTGGAGAGGATGAGAACCTTTACCGACACATACACACACACACACACACACACACACACACACACTCATACTTGCGTGTAGTAAATGACTCACTTTAGAAACATTGAATGCCGCCCTTGCTCAGTGTGGAGCTGCAAACTGGGCAATTTCTGCCAAGTTCTTCACATACTTGATGCTGTCACAAAATGTACGTGCTCATTCACATTCACCAGAGAGAAGCTAACAGGCCAGCCACTCCTCAGTGGTGCCAGGTCATCCGGACACAGGAGCAGATCCAACAGTGAGTGTTTTGTGTTTTGGCCAATAGAGCTATTCCTGGACACGGAAAAGCAACCCGATTCAATTTGCTCCCCAAGGCAATTGAGGTGTGGCAGCTGCGCCTCTGTGAAGAGCTCAGCAAAATCCAGAGACAACAAATTGTTCTGAAATACCAGCCCTCAAAAAGTGCACAAAATACAAATGCATTATGTAAAATTGGTCCCTGAAGAAGAATGACCAGCATCCTAGGACAAGCCCCATCCTGACTTCTAGCACAGTTTATCAGCTTTGCATATTTTTGGAACTTATGGATGGCTAATCAGACATTTCCTGCAAAGAAAGGAAAGAGTATAGAGTGTACTTAACAACAGGGCTTACTCTGCAGCAGGAGAGGGGAGATGTTTGTGGTGAACACCAGTCCCAGGAAGAACCTCAGACCCTGGACACGGCCTCCAAGCAATGCTGATGCACATTTAGAGACAGACTCAATGACAGGACTGGAAAACTAGGCCCATGATGCAATTTTAAAGCCATGTTCAATTTCTGGAGTACACTTCCTGTGAGAAATTAATATTGTAAAGAAATCATTTTTCTGGAAAAGTCAAAATTAAATGACCTTGAACTTTTGTGTAAGGAGTATTAAATAGTTAAATGCAAATCAGATAATAGATAGATAGATAGATAGATAGATAGATAGATAGATAGATGATATAGATATATTATTTTGATGGCCTTGTTTGGGCTTTCTTCAGTTTTAATGTATTAAAGTCTCAAAAAGTTAAAAGTGGCCCAGGTTTCAGTGTATTTCCAAAAAACGCCATGCACGGTGAGGGCCTCAGAGGTACCATTTGCCAGACCCTCACAGGACATGTGCCGCCAAGACTGGAGGCCTGTGAAACCCCACGAGACTGGAGGAATAAGGAGGTGGCTGGGCAGGCAGTGTCCTTTTCCACCTTGAAACTTGAGAAATCACTTTGTGGTCCTTTATTCTCTAAGTTTATATAAACACAAGACCCCAGGGTTCTTGAAATATGCTATAGAACTTTTTACTTTTAATCCAGTGAGTCACCATGCAATCAGATTTGCCAAATTCCCTTTATGCCTTCAGTTCATGCCCATATTTCATTGCTGTAAAGGAATCCAGCTCATTGGAAGCACTCTTTCCTTCTCAAGTATCACATTATACCCTGTAGGGAGCTGCATCGCAGGGGGAGTTGTCCTTAGATAACCTGTGGCAGAGGAACCCAGGAGGCTTGTTACACATGCGCATTCCCAGGCCTCCACCAGCACTCTGGACTCAGAATTTCCAGTGCTCAGACTCAAAACCATGTTTCTACTTCTATCCTAGATCACTGCTTTTCTAAAACTGCTAAGTCTCATACTCGAGTAATGTTTTAATTTGATACTGATAGCCATAACAACCCACTCTCGCAGTAAGCGGTCCAGTCCCCTAGAATCAAGAAGTCACTCCCCTAAGGCAGAATTAAGCTATTTATGAAGGCTCTGCCCCCAGGATCCAAATGCCTTCCGCTATGCTCCGACTCCTAATGTTGAGAAATTAGGATGTCAACACACAGACTTTCAGAGGACGCTTTCAGATCAGAGCAAGTAGCGTGCATCGCCAGGCTACAGCAAGCTCACTGTTGCTGGGAAGACCCGCAAGAACTAACGAGGCTCAGAGAAGCAACTAGGGTCTTGTGGTTAAATCTGATGCCTGGTTGAAGATCCAGCTCAGCCACGGCTCGGGATATTCCCGGCAGCACATCGTTAAAACTCTACTTCTTTATGCCAAAGTTTCTTGCTTATAAAGTGGAAAAACTGATTCACAGAATTACCGTGAATATTAAGCTAGTCAGTGCTCGCTAAGCGTTTAGAGTTTACTGGACATGTAATAAACACTCGATAAGTGGCAGCTATTCTTATCATTATGACTACTTACAATTTAGGTTTTTAAAGTAAAAATTAAAAATTGTGTGGCCAGTGAGATGGCTCAGCGGTCTAAAGCGCCTGCTTAAGCAAGCTTAGGCAGACGCAAGGACCATGGTTCAATCCCCAGCACCACATGCTGGGGCCAGCCCCACCCCCAGGGCAGGCTGAACCGACCATAATATAAAAATAAAGTAAAATAAAATAAAATTGCAAAGTAATGCCTGATATTCTAGCAATACAGCCAGAGTTTGAAGTTTTATTTAAAATGGAATAACAACACCCAAAGCTGACAGTTTATAGAGTATGTATTGCTCCTGGAAATGTACTAAGGTACTCCAAGAATTTAATTTGGCTATGGATGACAACAGCCTTACCAAGTTATTGTCTTGGGCACAAGTCTGAGATATACATCGGATATAAATAAATTCATGTGAATGTAATTTTTTTATTTTTTTAATTTTATTAGTACATGTTTGCAGTACATACAGTTTATAGTCAACTTGGGGAGAAGATACTTGTACATATCACGCCTTCCTTCTTTGGTTTAATCTTCTTTCTGTTCCAGTTCCCCAATCTCATTTTTCATTCCTGCTGATATTATTAATCTTAGTTCATGTTACAACATATACTATTTATATTAACTGGGATAATTAGTTTCCTCTCTGGATCACTCACAAGAGATCCATCCCTTGTCCACTTCTATCCATTTTTTATCATTCTCTTTGCTTATACTTTGCCCCATTCGAGTGAGGAATATCCTATGGTATTTAAGCTTGTGTGTCTGTTTAATTCCACTCAACATGAACTGTATTATCCAGGTGCTTCCACTTTCCGACAAATGTCTCACATCTGTCATTCTTTATAATAGTGTAGTATTCCAATATTTATAGGTACCATATTTTCTTTACCCAATCATCTGTTGGGTTTGCAGGCTGTCTCCAGGGTTTGTATATTATGAATTGTGCTACTATAAACATTGCTATGCATGTATCCCTGTATGACGTCTTAAGCTCTTTGGGAAGATATCTAGCAGTGGAATAGCTCAGTCATATGGAGTTTCTAATTTTAGTTGTTTGACAAATCCCCACACTGGCTTACTAATAGTTCCTCTAGTTCACATCTCCACCAACAAAAAGAAGGTTCTTATTTCACCACAGCCTCGTCATCATCTTGATTTCTTAATGATTGCCATTGTTCCCACAGTAGATGGCATGGTAAGTTTGTTTCAATTTGCATTTCTCTCATGGCCAGAGATGTTGAAAGTTTTTTGATGTATTTCTTGACCACTTGTATTTCTTCCTCTCTGAAGTGTCTGTTTATTTCTCCTGGCCATTCCTCACTAAATCTTTAATTTTCCATAGTTTAATTTATTTCCCTTTTTTATTACTTTTAATAAGAAATTACAATGTGACAGTTTCAAAACACATTAGTAGTACATTCCCAATAATTGATACGATGCATATTGTTGTCCTCATTGTAGTTATACAGAGCACAGGGTGTAGACATGATAAATTTTCTAATGGCTACTGGTACAATAGATTTCTTCTCTTTGATCTAAGAGAAGGTAGTTGTATACATAGTCAAATGTTCCATAACTGCAGTGGGTTATCAGCAATGTTGGAAGCTGTTGATTTAAGCCTTTTACAGCCCAGCATACTAAACTACCCTTACGTTTTATGTGTCATGTTTAAACTTTTCTGCTGGGTGGTTAAGGGCAAGTTAAAGCAAGACATGTATAACAAAACATGTAGTTTTTGTATCTCCCAAGGTCAGTCAAATCTCCTCAGGATTTATTTTGGAACCATGTACAGTGCTTTGTAGAACTATTGTCAGTGTCAGCCATCTGGATGAGTCACAGCCATTGTTTAATCAGTTTGCAATCTGTGAAAGCCTGAGAGAATGTTTTCTCTCTAGGTGACTCTCCTTAGGCACACTATATACCTTCAGTCGTTTTCCTCTGTGGTCCCTTAATCTCCTTGAACAGAAAATTTAGGAAACCATTGAGTTATAGGATGTTACAGCACAGTTTCTGTTCTGTCCTGAGTCGTCACTGACCTTGAAGGTTAGGGCCAAAATATTGACTATCCTTGTAGCCCTTCTTTTTCTCTAATTTTTGGTCTATAGACTTATATTCTTAGCCATCCAGAAGAAAAGCTTAGTGATACTATTACTCTAAAACATAAGTGCTTGAGCTTAATATCACTATCTTTCTGACTATCAAACATCTTAGACTTAACCTGGGATTGATATTTTCCATGAATCATTGATATTCTAATAAATCTCTATGGAATGTGATAAAAGCAGTAACACATTTTTGCACAGATATTTAGAAATATACGCATGTACCAAATTTTAGCCTGTCCATCCTTTGGCATTTTTATTAGTCTCTTATTCTCATTTAAAACTCTTTTTATTTTCTTATAAACCAGCCATTTACGTGAGAGAGTATAATGGTAACTGAAATTACATTAGAAGCAGCACACATCTAAAAGATCAGAATGACAGGCATTCCAAGCATAGTTATAGTGCTACATATTGCTATCATCACTGTCAAAACCTTTTGAGGTTTCTTAGGACCATTGTCTAATTATCCCATGCAAATAAGTGCATAGTTTTGCTCCTGCTATGTTTCCTCTCTTTTCTACTTCCATTCACTTTGCTGTTTAACCCTCAAGTCTTTGACTTTCTTTCAGCTATGTTATGCTTCTCCATTTTTATTTCCTCTTTTGAGTTCTTATACTAGGGAGACTACACAATATTTACACATGTAGGTCTGGCTTATTTCACGTATGAGTATATGTTCAAGATACATCCATTTATATACAAAATCTTCCAGTTTATCATTCTTTATAGCTGAGTAATATTCCATTGTATAAAAATACCACATCTTTTTCAACCATTCTTCAGATGATGGGCATTTAGGTTGTTTCCAAGATTTGGCTATTATGAATCTGTGCTGCTATAGGTGCACAGATACCACTATGGTATGATGTTTTCAGTTCTTCTAGGAAAATTTCTAGTAGGGGGATAGCTGGTTTGAGTGAGATTTACAGCTCTAGTTTTTTATGGGGCCTCTACACTGCTTTCTATAATGATTGCACCAGTCTGCATTCCCACCAGCAGTGGAGAAGGGTTCCTTTTTCCCCACAGCCTCTCCAACATTTGTTGCTGGCTGATTTCTTTATGATAGCTATTCTTTCTGGGGTGAAATGGTATCTAAGTGTAGTTTAAATTTGCATTTCACGAATCTCTAGCAATGTGGAACATTTCTTCATGTATTTGTAGGCTTGTTGGATTTCTTTCTCTGAGAAATGTGTATTCATCTCAGATGCCCATTTCTGCATTGGGTCTTTGAATTTTGGGGTCCTAATGGTTTTTAGTTCTTTATAAATTGCAGATAGGAGACATTTGTCCTAATACTTATTAGTTAAAATCTTTTCAAAATTTGTGGGTTGTCTTTTCACTCTGTTGGTAATTTCTTCTGATGTGCAAAAACTTCTTAGCTGAAGGAGGTCCCATTTATTGATGCTTTCAAGGGTTAAACGTACATTTTGATTTTTGTCCATGAACTTTTTGCCTACCCCAATGTCTTCAAGGTTTTCTCTCACTTTCTCTTCCAGGAGATTTAATGTTTCTCTTTTAATATTTAGATCTTTAATCCATTTAGACTTTAGTTTAGTGCATGGTAATAGACTTGGGTCAAGTTTTAGTTTTCACCATGAAGAGAGCCAGTTTCTCCAGCACCATTTGTTAAAGAGGCTATCTTTCTTCTAGTAAGTGTGTTTGGCCCCTTTGTCGAAGATAAGTTGGCTGAGTGTGTTTGTATTTGCTTCTGCATCTTCTAATCTGTTCCATTGATCCTCAGGTCTATTTTTTTGCCAATACCATGCTGATTTCATTACTGTAGCTAAATTTATAGTATAACTTTAGGTCAGGAATTGTAATGCCTCCTGCCTTACCTTTGTTGCCCAGAATTGTCTTTG
>PVKN010004159.1:0-26510 GCA_004027915.1 Capromys pilorides
ACTTATTTAAAAAAGAGAAACCATTCTGCTGATAACTTTAAATTCAAAAGTTTAGGGGGGCAGGGAGATAGCTCAGTGGCATAAGTGCCTGCTTGGCAAGCACAAGTTTCTGAGTTCAAGCTCCAGTACCATTAATTAATTATAATACTTAGAACTTTATATTGAAGCAAAAAAGTTATCTTTATAACACGTACATTAACAACAATTTTCAAATAGAATATACCAAGGGCTCCAAATCAGAAGGGTGCTCTTGAAGAGCAAAGTATTTTTCTTTTCTCTCAAATCCTATAGCTTCAGTCTAAGCAAAAGGTCACAAAAACAAATTGACTAACGCAGCCACTGAGGACCATTCTTTCTAAGTTAAAAATTTTCAGATTCAGTGGTACAAGGAACAAACAGGAAGGATGCCCTCAGAGATGAACTGAAAGAGTCCCAACGGCAGGAGAAAGTACACCACACCTAATAGTCCCGTGTCATTGCTCCGAAGGTTCCAAAGGGCTTTTACTGCTCGTCTGGCCACCCACTCAAACGTAGGATCCCCCAGTAGTCGGCTCAGAATCCCAAATTCCACCAAGAGAGAACCAGCTCCTGCGGTGCAGGTCTCATTATTGCTGTCAGGAGGAACGCCTGTCTTTAGATTCACCTGGAAACAGGAAGAGTCAGTCAAAGGTTTCATGGAAAAACTTAAGAACTCACAAATGAAGGCCAAGTCACAGACACTGCACTCAGCTAACGAATATACCACATTAGACCCAAGATGAACAGGGGCACACATGAGAATAAGAACACCAGAGCCCTCTTAATAAGGACAAGTAAAAAAAGAAGAGCAAGTCTTCAAGGAATGACAATGGTTTTGATTCTTTTTTTTTTTGGGGGGGGCACAATTAAGGATTGAACCCAGGGCCTTTACACATGCTAAGCCAAATGCTTAATTATTGGGGTACATATACTCTCGGTCCTTTTATTTTGAGATACAGTCTCACTGAGGTGCCCAGGTTGGCCTGAAACTTGTGATGCTCCTGCTTTAGCTTTCCAAATAGCTGAGATCACAGCCATGTACTATCATGTGAGGTTCACTGAAGCCTCTCTTTCCAACAGGATTTTTCTCATGGTTACACATGATCAGGTTTCAGGATTAAAGAAAAAGGTGAGCTGTGGAACCAGTTCTAAACTCTAAGTAAGCCACTATGAATGCACTTCTACTCTGTAAACATAAACAGGTCTCTGACAGGGAACAAAGGAAGACTCACCTAGAATATGCCATCCAGTTGCACCATGGCAGCCCTGTGATCTGACAACTCACTGCCTGGCTACCTCAAAGGTTGACTTGGTTCCCAGAGAACTTTTGGCTTGACAAATCAGGTAACACAGAGATCTTACATTTAAACTGCCACTTAACTTGCTGGTCCAAGCAGGCCTTTTTTTTCTGTCTTTCTGAGACAGGGTCTCATTATACAGCTCAGGCTGGCCTTGAACTCACTTTGTAGTCCAGGCTGGTCTTGAACTTGTAATGATCCTCCTGTCTCAGCCTCCCCAGTGCAGGGATTACAGACATGGGCCATCACAACTGGCTTTTTTTTTTCCAGACAAAGTCTCATCATGCAATTCAGGATGACTTTGAACTCAGTATGTGGCCTAGGCTAGCCTTGAACTCACAGTAATCCTCCTGCCTCAGCCTTTGAATGCTGGGATTACATGGTAGCATGTGCTACCATGCCAGGTTGTGCAGGCTTTACTTGTAAGTCACATGAAACATTCAAAAGAACATTCACTGAGCTCCTCTCCAATACACAGGTGAGGATCTTTGGGGAAATCTACCCAAACAAGAAATGAGGATATTCCCCACACTACGCAGGAGCACATGATATAAATCACACATGTAAAAGATTTAGGAACACTGAACACAGGAACAATAAGTTTTAAGGAGAGTAAGGGTTTTTTGGTTTTGTTTGTTTTGTTTTTTTAGGGAAGGGTCTACAGGGTCTCAGTACCAGATTGGACTTGTAGCAATCTGCCTGTTTTATAGCCTCCCAAGAGCTAGGACAACAGGCAAGCGGTGAACCCGCAGCCCCTGCACCTGCTTACAGGAGCTTTAATCCACTGAGCTATTTGTCCAGTCTCTAAGGGGAATAAGTTCTTTAAGAGAAGTTTTTTATTTAATATTTCAGCTATGTCACCGCATGCCCAACATGTAGGCTGTGCTTAGTAAATGATGAATGGATCAGAAAACAGTTACATTATGTTTAAAGTAAAATTATCTCAAGAATATCATTTTCTTCCTCTATGTCTGACTCACTCCTTCTACCAAATACTTTAAATTCAGAAGATGGTGAATTATCAAGCACAAAGGGAAAAGCCAGACTACCTACCCGAGGATAGGGGATCCCTGTCTTCGTGTTCTCAAAAGCAGGGAGGAGTCGCACAGCCAGGTCATGGGCCATATGCAACAACTCGTTATCATAGTCCTTCACTGTCATGTCACCAAAGGGCTGCTTAGAGTCAATTATTATTCTGTGGGCAGAAAGGAGGCTTCCCAGAACCCTATGGCAATAAGAAAAAAAATAAATGATTAAAATAAAATCATGTTCCTTATAAGAACAAACAAACTAATTCAGAATGACAGAAGCAGCACCTACTTCTTATGGACTCCAAGCTGTCTGAAGTAAGGAGCTGATATAATATCCTCTCAAAAGTTCTTTCTAGTTCTACTCAGAGTCTAATTTGTAGTTCATTGTATTACTCAAAGGGAATCATTTATGTCAGGCTACTGAGAAAAATAGCCCTCCAAGGATTAACAAAGTTACTTACCTTTATCTTAGAGGTTAGGGAAAAAAAAGACCATACTAATTGAGACTACATTGCTTGTTCTCAAAATGTATATTACCTATTGTGCCATTAAATTACACTTGATTTAGCTCACTTGGGGGAAAGACTTGGCTATATAAAGAAGAACAAAAAGGTTACACAACAGATAGCAAGTAGCTTCTGTAGTTTTAGCTGCCATGAAACTGATGAACTTCAATATCTGATAAGAAGATGAGGAGGAAAAAGGAAAAGGAAAAGAAAATGACATGGGTAAAAGGCTAACAGTCCACGTCTATGTCACGGCATACCCATTGATCACCTTTCTAATTATCTGGAGTAGACTATGACATTTTTCACAGCAAAGGATTTCATAACTTTAACTTTAAATAAAATTAAAAGTAGAATGTCATGTAGAAATACAATTTTTAAAAAGCATTAAATAGGAAAATAGTCAACATATCAAAGTGAAGAAAATTGGGCATGAAGCACAATTCTAACATATTTAATAAAAGGAGGGAAAGCAGTGATCAACATCAAACAAACAAACAAAAAATACACCAAAATGGCATACAGAGGTCTTCTGTGGGCATCGAGAAAATATGTTTAAGTTTTCCTAGGACATAAAGATGGTAAGAAATGAAACAAAGCATACAGGAAAATCAAGAAACTACTTAGAGGGACACCCATTAAAAGATGAGTGTTTCTTTTTTTCAGCACAAAATTTGATTATCATGTGTTCAACTGTTATAGTTTGATAAATACTAAAATAAAAACAAAAAAATATATAAGTTGCACCCAATATCTATATGGACTGTCTATGAGGATTTTGGCTCTAGAAAACCAGAAGGAATTTGTACACACACACACACACACACACACACACACACAGGCTTTCAACCCATTTTATGTACTATTTTACCTTATTGTGGCCTCAAAGACTTGAACAGTAGAATCTTTGTCAAATGAAACTGTGTTGATCACTAACTTGACTGCTTTCTGGAACTCAGATGAATTTCCCATTATCTTTAAAAAGAAGAACAGAAACCATTATAGCAGCTTGAGATGAAATAGGCTACATGACTGCAGCAGCGTGGCCCATCATCTAAATGTCTACATGGTATGTGGTTTTGCCACTGTGGAGGAGAAGCACAAAGGGTAGAAAACCAGTTACTTTTCACAATACACAGTAAGTCTTCGACTTATGAACATTCATGTTGCAAACTTTCACAGATAGGAAGGGATCTCGAGTTAACATGTGGATGCAAACAAATCCTGGAAGTAGCTGATGTGTCTGCCAGACATCACAGCTGTGTGATGTACTGTACAGTAGTACAGTACATAATCAGAGCCCAGGATGTTCAGGAGCAAGAGGAAAAGCAGTGGTGACATCACAGTTTGGTATCTTTATGCTCTTTATATTATATATCGTGTCAAAGGTATATAAAACTGACTTAGACTTATAAACAAACCCAACTTAAAAATGTTCTCCCAAAACAGAAGTTGTTAGTAAATCAGGGACTGATTGTATTTTAGACAATGGCATGCCTACTTCCAGAAGCTCAAGAATCACATCTCCGAGTGGGAAACCAGGAAAATACTCCCTCTTTAGAACCAAGGGCACTCTTAATCTTTATCTTCCCACTCTTGTCTCTCTCCTCTCTCTCTCTCTCTATATATAAAACTTCACTCTAATGTAACTTAAGTACAAAGTCACTGTAGTTCCCTAAAACTCCTTGTATGAATACAAAATAAATCAGTACATTAAAGAAACAGAAATACGACTTGCACCTTGTTTTTCAAATAAATCATGTTAATGGATGTTTGGCTCCCAGATGGCCAATGCAGAACTCTTACTAAGCTTGGTGTTTGCCATCCCAATATCCAAAACCCTCTCAGAACACAGCACAAAACCAGTGACATAACAACCAGCTCTTTGTCCTTTGAAAAGTGTCCTAGAATTATGATTCCTATTTCAGGTATAGATACGACGTTTTCTCCTACGAAAACTACAATTTGAGCATAAAATTTTACAGATTAACCTAAATGGAAATAATTTAATTCTACTCAAAAATTCATGGCAATATTAAGACCATACTGTTATCATAATAATACATACCCACAAAAAACAAAAAGAGGAAAAATAATTTTCCCAGAAACTCAACTATGTTTCCTTTTCTAATTTTACTGGTCTATGACATCATTTTTCTGTTGACTGTTTTTTGCTGGAACATGCAGAGACAAGCAGAGACATTTCTTTTCTGGTTTTCAGTTTTCTTTTTAAAAGATGATGCAACAACACTGCAAGTTGCATGAAATAATCAGGAGACTTGTGTTCCCCAAGAGAGTCCATGGCATATCTGCTAGAGCCTATTTAAAAGGATAGCAAGAGAAAAAGAAAACCTCAACATAAGACCTGAAAAGTGTGAAGTGCTAAGGCAGTAAAGGCCAGGTATTCTACAATGAAAACCAAAAAAACAGGTTGGTTTCCTTACAGATGTACACCAGCAACAATACCTAGTGCTACTGCAGTGCTGATATCATCTCAGATCAAGTGGAGAATGCTGAAGACAGTCAACAATGCCTAACTATATGTTATAACTTAGTAGTTTTAGTCAGACTCCTAAGAGCCCCAAGAAACCAGGGTATGGAACGACTGAAAAAAGTTGGATTAGACAGAAGCATTCCACAGGTTTCTGCACTGCATGACTCCTCAAAGCCTTTAGAATACTGAAGAATACTGAACCATGTTTTAACATGGTTCTCCAATAGTTAGACACAAAATCTGTTGAACTCCTTTTAGAATTTTAGAGTTCTTCTTTCCATATAATTTCTGTTGGGAGATGCTGAATTACTTTGAACAAAAGCTTGCAATCCTAATAAGTACCATTTACCAGCTAGGGTTGGGATAGTACAGTACAGCAAATAACAAAAACAAGGTCTCCCTAGTACAAGTGTGGAGATAAAACATTACAAATGTTGATCAATAGTCAGAGAGGTGTGGGCTGAAGAGATAGCTCAGTAGAATAAGCACTTGCCTGGCAAGTACAAGGGCCTGAGTTCAATTCCCAGTGCTGAAAAAAAACAAACAAAAAAAAGAATAAAGAGGCATCAATTTACATATGACTGTTGGGAAGCCTCAAGGAACACTGGTAGGCTGAGACAGCCTCTAAGTTTTTAACTGCTCTCATTAGGCTGCACAGACTTGTTGGGGTACACCTGGGTGAGTAACTAGGGATGATGACAATGCGGAAGCAGGCCCTTCAGAAGGAAGAGCTGGGGCCGGCGAGATGGTTCAGTGGTCTAAAGCACCTGCTTAGGAGGGCTCAGGCAACTGCAGGGACTGCAGTTCGATCCCCGGCACCACATGCTGCGCCAGCGCCACCACCAGGGCAGGCTGAGCCAGCCACAAAATGAATAAAAATAAAGAAACAAACAAACACAACAAGCAAACAAATAAATAAATAAATAAATAAATAAAATTAAAAAAAAAGAAGGAAGAGCTAATAAGCTGCTTTCCAACTACACCGAGCATCAAAGCCAACAATCCAGACTTCCATTAGACAAAGGGCCTTGTCGTTCTGCTACTTATACAATGAAGACACAAGCCAGGCCTGGTGCCACACACCTGTAATCCCAGCACTGGAGAAGCAGTGAGGAACAGCAGTACTCACACCTTGCCTCCACATTCAGGAAGCACAGGGAGCCACCCAGCAGCTAGGCAGAATTCCGGGCTATCTAGCAATCTGGAGACTTTCTGTTTTCTATTCCTGAAATACTAACTGCAGTGACTGTAAATATTAAGGCAATCCTCTACGGATTCCTTTAGCAAGTAAGGCAGTAGAAAATTGGAGTTTCGGAACTGGTTCCCTAAAAACAAGTATACATTTTTTTTTACTATTGTTTAAAGAAAATCATGTTTCCTCTCTTATAATCTTCAACCTTTTCCCCATCACTGTCACGAAGTCCACTAAAACAAATAATAGCCATAAAAGCATTTTATGTATCAGGCCGGGAGATAGCGCAGTGGCATAAGCTTTTAAGTATCAAGTTTGCCAGGTGTGACAATCCACACCTGTAATCTCAGCACTGTGGAGGCAGAAGCAAGAGGAGCAAGAGTTCAAGGCCAGCCTGGGCTACATAGCAAGTTCAAGATTACCCGCAGAGAGCAAGAGTTCAAGGCCAGCCTGGGCTACATAGCAAGTTCAAGATTACCCGCTGGACTACATAACCAGACCCTGTCTCAAAAAAATAAGATTAAAAAAGTATCAGGTTCTTTGAAATTAACATTCCTAGTGCATGGCAGGGATAGCAACTAGAAAACATGTAAATTTTTTTAACAAATTGCAACACTTACTGCCAATGTATCCAACGCATCAACGAGAGTCAATGAATAGTTCCCTAATACGTCATTGATGTTCAGATTTGAACTGAAAAAGAAATAAAATTAAAATCAAAGACAGGTACTTTATTTTAAAGAGAGAGAAAAGTAAGCACCCATTAAAAACTAAAATTGCCAGCCATTCTTATTTATTCAGAAACTGTGAGTAAATCAGTAAGGCAAAGGTCTCTCTTTCAGCACAGTGTCTACAAGTATGATGGCATCACAGCATGCAGACACAAACTTGTAAATTATAAGAGTACAAAGAACTCAACGAAAGTTAGAAGCTGCAAGTAAGGGTCATTTGTCCTGTCTGAGGTAATTTTAGCACTATAAAGGATTTCTTCCATCCTGCCCAGCTTCAGAACTCTAGCCTCACAATAACTAGGAAGTAGACAAGAGTCTGGTCATAGGACCTACCTGTAACACTTCAATGTAAAATTCCACACTCCAGCACATTATACACAAAAAAGTAAAGATCCACAGATACAGCTCCGACTCATCTGCGCTTTGATTAGGGAAATAAATTTGATTTTTTATATCAAGCTTTCACTAATACCTCATCCAAAGACTCCTCATTATTTTGATTAATCTCAAGGGCTGTCTTATAAACCAAAGCAGGAATCAAGGCTCTGCTCTCTTTTCTCACTTGAGCTGCATCAACATTACTGCCACACACTTCCACTCCAACTACAGAGAGAGGCACATTGTATAGAGAAATCTGACAAAGCAGGGAGGCAGAAAGGAGGGGAACTAAAAAAAAAAAGGATCAAGACGTGACACATATATGCACCAATTCGTCATGATGAAAATATATGGAATAAAAGGAAAAGAAAGAAAAAGAAAATAAGGCACAAGGGCCACTGAGTAGGTAACTTGCTGGTGGAGGGCTTGGTAACATGCATGAGGGTCCTGGGTTCCATCCCCTCACCAACATGGGAAGCAGCGGGGGGAGGGGTAAAGTACTCTGTGTTATAAAGAAATATCGGAGTGACCAAACTACAAAGACAACGAAAATTAATATATCTAGTAAGGCAGGATAGGAGAGTAGTAGAAATAATAAGCCATAGCTACTTTAGAAATTAAACCAAGGACTTCACTTGCTCCTTTGCCCCACTCCTACAAACCCAAACAATTGCAGAAACTTGGGGGGAAATGACAGCAAAGGGAGAAACAAGACAAATGTTTAAAAACTTTCCAGCTGTGAGAGACCAAAGTGCAAAAGGCCCAATTTCATTTCCAGCTACAGACCTATCATATCCGACAACTTCCACTGTATCCCTGGAGTACCCTACTTGTATCTGGGATTCTCTGGATGCTTCCTTGTCTACTTCCCTATGAGATGTTGCTGACAGCTTCTCTTCTTTCTTTATAGCTTGCTAGATTCTGGAAGTCTGGCTTCAGCTGGAGCCAAAGAGGCCTTACAGGAAAGAAACAGCTTCAACATAGGATCTTATTTGAACTTTCTACTGCCCTATTCCATAATATATTAAGTCACTTAATGTAGGACAAAGAATCTGTACCAAATTTTTATTTTATTTATTTATTTTTATTTTAGGGAAGGGTTGACAAGGTGTTTTCAGGGTGGAGATCGGACTCATAGTGATCTGCCTGGTTACAGCCTCCCAAGAGCTGAGCCTAGAGGCCCATGCCACCATGTCCAACCTCAAATGAGAGCAGGCCTTGGGATTGAACCCCTGGCCCCTGCACCTGCTTGCAGGAGCTTTAATACACTGAGCTATTTGGCCAGCCCTTGTACCAAAATTTTAGATAGATTTTTTTTTTTAAATAAGCTTTATAGCGAGAGCCACTGTGTACCACAAATTATTAATTGAGTCTTGGGGACTCAAAGCTCATCCTTGTTCTGCCCTCTGGGCCAAACTGGAATGGGCAAATTCCTGCTCTTTTCTGGTCATGGCTGGAAGCCCTAGGGCTAATCATTGCAGATGCTCACAGGGCAAAGTAAGACCTGCTGGAGACTGTAAGGTACTGAGGGAAATTACAGGGTCCTCATTGCCTCCATTTCATCCCTATCCTTGCAAGAGTACTTTGTTGGACTGCGGAGATACCTCGGCAGTCTAAGCACCTGCCTGGCATGCACAAGGACCCAGGTTCAATTTTGCATGCCATGCCAGCCCCGAAACCAGACATGGTGGTACATGCCTGAAATCCCAGAGCTGGGAACGCTGAGATGGGAGGATCACTATGAGTCCAAGCTGAGTAATAAGACGCTGTCCCAATTTTTTTTAAAATGCTTTCTTGTTCTTCCTAGACCACCATAGTCCCCATTACTGTCCCCCAAGCCACCACACTCCTTCACTTATTGACCTTGACTCAGAAGTAAGGAGTAAATGCCAAGGTTTCAGGGCTCGCAGGCCTTTTGCTCCCTGAAAACAACTCATCCCAGATTGTGACCTGAACCTCTGTGTCTCTTAGCCTTTCTTCAGGCCCTGTGCCATAACACTTGGCAGGGGTCCTTGATAACTGGCACAGTGGGAAGAGTCTCTCACAGGGGGCTAGCTAGAAACTAGCCCTTTTATCCAGCACAAGCTATAAAGTCAGCAAATAGTTGGTTGTAAAATTGTACCTACTTCTTCAATTTGTTGACTTTTTCTTTTCCATACTGGATATTAAAACCAAGACTTCCACAGTAACTAATCCCTCACCCTTTTTGTTTTGAAACAGGCTCCTAAACTGCCCAAGCTAGGCTCAAAGGTGCAATCCACCCTACTTCAGTCTCTCTCAAGGTGCAGCGATTACACATCTGTTTACTCTTGCTAAAATGGGGCTGGGCACACGCTTGACAGGCTACAATTTTGTCCATCCTTGGATTTCTAAATATCTGTGTAAAAATGTGTAAATGCTTTCATCAAATTCTAAAGAGATTTATTAGAATATCAATGATTGGCAGAAAGTATCAATTGCAAGATAAGTGTAAGATGTTTGATACTCAGACAGTGATGTTAAGCTCAATTATCTATGTTATAGAGTAATACTATCATGAAGTTTTTCTGCTGGAGGTTTGCGAATGTTAAGTTAAAATGGGGCTGGGGAGATAGCTCAGTAGAATAAGCGCTTGCCTGGCAAGCGCAAGGGCCTGAGTTTAATCCCAGGTTCCACAAAAATAAGTAAATAAATAAATACATTAATTAATTCACATCATAGCAAAAGGACCTTTCAAGGCAAGAGCTACAGATTCAAATATACCTCAAGGGGCAGCATTAGTCAGAACGCACACAACAAAAGGGTTGGAGGTTAGCGTCAAAGCAGACAAGGAAATCCTCAACTGGAGAACATTCTGCTGGATTTAAATATTTAATAACATCATTTGCTATTCAGAAAACATAACGTGATTCAATTATCCACCTCGATAGAAAATGGTTCCCACATCACTGAAGTAGCACCCACACTAGACAAAGAACCACACTCCACACCATCCTGTTATACTCTGTGGCATGTTACCCTCCTCACCTGTACCACCCTATGGGAGATATATTAATTTTGAGCACTATAATCCTTCCCATGGTTTTTTGTGGTTTTTTTTTTCAACTGCAACTAAAATGAATATAATTCTTAAATGCTTCTAGATGCCAGCCTAAACTATGCGTGAAAACCATTTCAAAGAAACCACGCATGTGCACACATACACAAAACCCATACTTCCTCCTTTCTACTCCAGTCAAATAAAAACTTTAAAGATTGTAATGTTTGCAAGACAACTTTTAATTCCTAACAAATAACTGTTATAGTCTTTAAGCAAAGAAAGAAAAAACTGGGGGATAACAACGAAAAAGTGACACTATAAAATTTTCTTGTAAAAGTTTCATACTTTTTTTTTTTTTTTTTTTGCGGTTCTGGGATTGAACTCAGACTCTTGCATTTGCCAGGCAAGTGCTTATTCTACTGAGTATCTCCCGGCCCCTTCATACTTTTCATAGTATGAAATTTTCATGATTCCTGATTTCATCTGTCAGCTTATTATACAGTAGAACTGTGAATTTCTTCATTAGATATCATTATTGAAATTGAATCTCTCGAGAAGTCTTTTCAAGAACTCAAGCTTAAAACTCTGTTCTTTGATAGAAAATAAGCTTTACTATATAGCTAACAAAATCATTTTTTTGTGTGTGTATGTGTGGTACCAGGGATTGAACTCAGGACCTTGCACATTCCAAGCAAGTGCTTATGCCAATAAGCTACCTCTCCTGTCAATTACTGAATCTGTTTTTGTTTTTGCAGTACCAGGGACTGAACTCAGGCCCTTGCGCTTGCCAAGCAAGCATTTATTCCACTGAGCTATCTCCCCAGCCCAGCTAACAAAGTCAAACAAAACAAATATGCTAAAAAAAAATTTCAGATATGAAGACAGTATGCATTGTATTAATTATTGTAACCATTCTACTAACTTGTTTTGAAACTGTTTCACTGCTATTTTATGTTTTTTTCTCATGAAAATCAATTAAAAAAAAAAAAAAACCCAGATATAGTGAGTAAAAGCTGGCCAGAAATTTATTGATACTATGTGGGTACACAGCTTAATAAAGAGAATCCCTATATTCAAGGGATAATATGGAGAAACAAGACAAAAGGAAATGATGGCCAATACAAAATAGTACTGAATTCTCAGGTAATGTTAAAATGCAGAGTAGCAGCCCAAAGGAGGGGAACCAGACAGAAAACTGAGGAAGTCAAGAATTAGCTTCAAACAAATCAGTGGTGGCAGGAAAAAAAAAAAAAAGACTTCATCTGACTAAAATAGAGAACAGGTTTTGAGACATTCAGGAAGAGTCTATCTAAAATTAAGGGCATATAGAATTAGTCAATTGAAGCAGCATAGTTGAAAAAGTGAGAAAAGTTATATTTAAAAGCTTGAATTCAATTATTATTTAAAGAACTATAAAAACATAATATACAATTTGCTCAAAGAAATTTTTGAATTTGGGTTCTCCAACCTAAAATGGGGAAGGGAGAACTGATTTTGCATAACAATCAGAAGCTACACAAAAAATGAGCTATTTTTAAAGTATTGAATTTTCATTTACTTCATGTTAACTCTCCACAGGACACCTACCCCCATAAAGACAGGCAAGATAAATCTAAAGTAAATGTAACTAAAGAGGCAAGATATACATCTTGAATATCCATTATTTCATTTCTACCCCTTTTATAATATTCTCTACTGATGATTCTAGTGAATTTACTATATTTTAAAGGAATCCTTAAATTGGGTGTGGTGGCACACTCCTGTAATCCCAACATCAAGGAGGCTGAGACAGGACGGCTGCAGGTTCCAGGCCAGCCTGAGTTACAGCGACTTCAAGGCCAGCCTAGACTACACAGTGATAGCTTGCTTCACAAAACACAACAAAAAAGAATCACTAGAAGACAACCCGATAACAGTCATGAGAATATTTGATATTTAAAACCCAGAAGTCAGATGTGGTGACACAAGCACATGAAACCAGCTACTAGGAAGGTGAAAGAGCCATCTGTGACAACTTAGCCAGACTGTCTTTCAAAATAAAATTAAATGGCACACACTTTTAATCCCACCACTGTAGAAAGATGAGCCAAGATGATCAAGTTGGAGCCTAGCCTGGCCAACTTACAGACTTAGTCAGACTTGTCTCAAAGGGGATGTAGCTCAGTAGGAAGCCTTGACTTCATTTACCACACAGGGGGGTGAGGGGAATGTGAAGCTCAACACTCCCTGGGATAAATCTCCAGTATGACAAAAGGAAAGAAATCTGAACAATTTTTAATTCAGGTTATTTATCTGGAGGATATAAATGTGTCCTAATGTTTCATAGCCAGAAAGACAAAGCTTAGGTTCTAAATCATCCTGAAAAAATAGCATATCATTAGGAGTTAAAGGAAGTAACAGTAAATCAATCTTTCCGGTCCTGTCTACCCAAGGCCACATAACCCAAGAGCTCTCTTACCTTCTTTAAGATACATGGTTTTACCAACCAAAAGGCCAACTGCCTTCCATCCACCCTATACTTCTAACTCAGTCTTTCCAAAAATAATGTCTCAAGGCAACTTAACCTCCATTTACACAGAATGCCACTGAATAACACTGCCAGAACAAAACACTATCGGACTTCATCTTAAAATAAAGGCCCACTTCCTTCACACAGGATCAACAACTACCTCACCTTGCTGAGAGGAGGCTCTCAACACTCTAGAAGGTTCTTAAATTTCATTCAGAAAAGCACTAAAATGCCATCAACCCATCCATGTCATTTCAATCCGATGGAAAATGTTATCACAATTTCCCCATTATATTTGCCTTAGGCCTGATGAAAGAAAATCTGAGAAAAAAAAAAAATCTGTGAGAAAATACAGGCCTTTGAAGTGCTCTCTTCTTATAATACTATAAATATTGCAGAAAAAACAATATTGTTGAGATGCAAAATATATACACATACTTTGCAATTTCGTAAATAACGTATAGACATATGACAAGAGGTGGCAAGAAAGAAATTAAAAATAACTATCTGGTAGAAATTTAAAACACTTCTCAAAAAAGATTAATAAAGTTTATTCTCTTAAAAATTGGAACTGAGCCCGGAGTCCTGGCTCACACAAGCAATTCCAGCACTTGGGATGCTGAGGCTGGACTGTTTTGAGTTCAAGGCCAGTCTGAGCTAAAAAATGAGTTCAAAGCTAGTCTGAATTGCATAGTAAGAAAGACCCTGTCTCAAAAAAAAAAAAAAAAAAAAAAAAAAGTTGTTATTTAAAAAAAAAAGTTGTTGTTTAAAAGAAAATAACTTTATAGGCACAAAAAATTCCTCTAGTTAAACAAGACAACTCATGTCTACTATTTGGAAAACAACAGTTTTCAAACAAAAATTTTAAATTTATTTGTCTCAAGTCAATTAAGCTGGAAAACACAGTTATACGTAAAAAGGCCAATACGATTACGCAAGAAAAGTAAATGTCAGTTTCCTACAGCTTTGAAAAGACCCACTCCTTGAAAACTTGTCTGAGACGTGCCCTTGCTTCACTAAAGGTCATGCCCTCACACAGCAAATTAAGACGATGAATACCGTCTTCAGTGTACCGTCTTCCTTTTTAGAACTTAGAGATTGAACGTCACTGCTTTCCACTAGGAAAACAAAAATGTAAGCCTCACACACCCAAAGCCAGGCACTCCAGTGCTCTGCCAAGGCACTGAGCAATCCGACTTCTCCACGCCCACCTAAAGGGGCGGAAACGCAGAAACTAGTCACCTATCCGGCCTAACAGGCACACTCCTCCCTTCCTGGAAAGACCTAAACTGGTGCGCTGTCCTCTTGGACTTCTAAGTCTGCAACCGTGAACCCTGGAGCTCTGCCTTCACAGACAAGACTAGACCGGCGAGGGCTGGCTGACCCACCCGATGGCCCTGCCACGGAATGGTGTTCACGGGACGTAAGACACAGTTACGCTTCCAAAACCTAGATCCCAAAGCTGGGCCAGCCAGTCGACTCACCTTTCTCCCCATCCCACTCTCTGCCACTTAAGAAACATCCCCCAGAGAAAGTCTGAAATCCTCTCAGTGCGTCCGACTCGCTAGATGGCTCACAAGTCCTTTCTAGGAATCAACTCCTCAATTTTTATATTAAAAAGGCCTGGATGTGGCACTGATAAGAATGGAGGCGGGCTCGGTCTGAAGCTACGTTTCCAAGCCAGGCAGATGCAGTACAAATTTCACGTAGCTTAGGTGTCCCTGTGGAGGAGAGGGATCTAAGCTCCCCTCGGGCCCCGTCTGTGGCACTGTCACTGTCCCTTCCGGTCTCTAGCCCTGTTTCCCCATCTGGGTAACACAAGTGTCCGGAACAGCTCTCTCATGAAGTTCAGAGTCCCGCAGAATCGAGAAAGCGAACCGCCGCCAGCCCACCCACGTACCTCGAGGCCCCCGGGGACCTCGGAAAGCTGCCGGCCTAGGCACGGCGCGAACCCCAAGCGCCGCCGCGGACCCCAAAGGCGCGGGCGTTCCCGAGGGCAGGAGGCATCGCGGGGTACACGCTACTCACGGGTCCCCGCGGTCCGGCCCCCGGCCGCGGCAGTGGATGGGGTTGAGCTCGTCCTGCGGAAAGGCGTGCGCCATGTAGTTGTCGTAGCCGAAGACGAACATGCCCCGCGCCAGGTCGCGCATCTGGGCCCGCAGCTGCGGCGGGAAGGCGCCGCTGTAGCGCTTCTCATACTCGTCCAGGCCGCAGCCACGGCCGCCCAGCGCGAAGCCCCAGTGCGCCGGGCCGCACACGCCCCGGCCGGACCGCCGCGGAGCCCGGGGTCTGCCGGCCTCTGCCCCGACCACAGGCGGATGCAGCCACGACGGCGCCCCTGTGGCCGGCTGGGCCGCGGGCCCGGAGCCCGGAGCCAAGAGGCCGTCGAGGACCCTCAGGCGCTGGAGTCCGAAGCTGAGCGGAAAGCTCTGGTAGAAGCCCAGGCTGGGCCCCGGCCCGAAGACGAGCCACCGCACCCCGTGGAGGCCGAGGCGGAGCAGCACCAGCCCCAGGACGAGCGCTCGCCATTGCATGGTCGCGCGGCCGCCGCGGGCATTATTTTGAAGCGTGAGGACCTCCCGGGACGAACACCGTAGCCCGCGCCGGCCGGGCCGCCCCGCTCACTTCCCCTTTAAGGAACTCTCTCGTGACGCACCAGTAACTGGCTCATTGTCCCCACGCCCAAGTCCCCGCGCAAGGGCAGGGACTTCCGCGCCCTAGGCCGCCGGCTCCCCGGCCGCGGCGCCCGAGGCCCCGCCCCGGCCCGCCCCGGCCCGCCCCTGGGCGGCCCCCACTCCGGACGGCTGGCGTGGCGCGCCGCGGCCTCACCTCCCCGGGCGAGGGAACTTCCAGCCAATGAGGGCGCGGCACGGGAGCAGCCCCGGGCACCCCACCGAGAGTCGGCCCTTGACCTGTAGGATCTTGGGTAGATGTTGTCTCTGAGCTGGACAGGAAAAGGCAGCTCTCGGTCTAGTTTATAAGGAAAAGAGGAAAGAGAAGTTTCTATATTAAAAAAACTACGTTTGCATATCCTGGGCAGGGTCTTTGAGTGCGCATATAGTGTGTGGGGGGGGGGGGGGGGGGGGGGAGATAACCCTTTAGCTCGAAGCCTGCACAAAACAATAACCGAAATTCTGCTCTATTTATTAGAACATCCTAAATTGGAAGAATCGCTTACTGTGTGGTGCTTCTGAACCAAATTCCGACAGCCAGGCTTGAAGGCCAACCCTGTAATCCCACCAGTCTGGCAGCTACACAAGTGAGTTCAAAACCAGCCTGGATTAAAATGCTACACCTTGTTTCAAAGAGCGTAAGTCAAAATGAATAAGTCAAACTTGTCCTCCGAGATCCCGCTCTAGACCTATCGAATTTCAAATAAAGCTTCCGGTGTCAGTGTTGAACAAACGTTCTTTCACAATTCTTGGGATGTGACCATCTCTAGAAATGCTGTTGTTATATTGCCCTTGCCTTGGAAGTACAATCTTTTCAAAAGGCAAGTTGAACTATCACGTTATTTTTAGCAGGTCTGTTTAAACGCCCCATGTCACCCTTCCACCTTCACAATCTGTCCTGTGCAGGGCAGCAATGGCCTAACCTTTGAACTGTGAGATAAATTCAATGTTAAACCACTATGCCTTTGTATCTACTTGTAATTAAGAAGGTTGCAGATAGCTATGGCTTTCTTATAAGGGGTTGACACTTTAAGGATTTTTAAATGCTTATAAATTTAGCCCTTCCTAAATTTTCATTATGTATCTGTCAAAGCAGAGTTCCTGAAAGGCTTGGTAGGCAAGACGTGAGTGGATCCCTATAGTCAAAAATTGGGGGACTGGGGAGATAGCTCAAGGCAATAAGCACTTGCCTGGCAAGTGCAAGGGCCTAAAAAAGAAAAGAAAAAAAAAAAATTGGTTGAGTGGCCAACAGATTGATAAAGGTGATATATTGTCACATTTTTAGGGTCAGAGGACTTTTTGTAATACAAAAGAGCTGCAATGGTAATTCTAAAGAGACATTTGACACATGGTAGTTGGCACATAGTAACTAATGTTCTCGATGACAAACTTTTTCTTCCCCAAACTGTGAGGCAGGTAAACTCTCACAGTTAAAAATTCAGTCAAAATACAAACAGCTTGAACCAGTCTTTGGGCTACACATACTCTGTTTTCCTAATCTATGAAGAGTGTCCTATTTTACTGCAGAAGCTTCATCCTGACTTTCAGATTCTGCCTAGAATTTGAAAACAATGTGAAACTGCACATTCTGTTTCCTTCTGAGGCCATTCTCCTGCAAATTTTAACTTAAACTTATCTTGCACCACTAGACTAATACTAGACTACTTTAATGACATGTCCTATCTCACATTAAGGAAAAGCTCTAATAAATTTCTTTGGCGTGTGTGTGTGTGTGTGTGTGTGTGTGTGTGTGTGTGTTTCTTTTGGGGTTGTTTTTTGTTTTTTAGGGCAGGGTCTACAGGGTGTTCAGTGTCTCACTATTATATCGGACTCATAGTGATCTGCCTGTTTATAGCCTCCCAAGAGCTGGGATTATGGGCATATTACCATGCCCAGTCTCAACAGCCTTCTCAGCATGCCCTGGGAATGGAGCCAGCATGCAAGCCTGGGAAATAAATCTCTTTGATCATCAGAGAAAGCCACTCAGTTTCTGTAAGATGTTTTTCATGGCATAACTGACAATAGCTGCTAATAGTTTAGGTTTTATAGTTTTGCAGATATTTTCATAGGTGTCGTCCTTTACATAGCACAAATAATATTACAGTCTATCCCACAACAAAAGAAAATCAGGTTAGAGACTCAATTCCCAGAGCTTGTTGGCTATGTGCAAAAAATAGCTACATTCCAAGTTTCTTACACTTTAGCCCAGGACAATTGACATCGCAAATAGCTGGCTGTCTTAGTTAATTTTCTTATTACTTAAACAAAATACAGTTAAAGGAGGATTTGGCTCACAGTTGGCAGGTTTCAGTCCATAGTTGGCTGACTCTAAGGCTGGGTGTCATGGCAGAGGGGCACTGCAGAGGACAAGCCACTTAAGGCAAGCAGAAAGCAGCAGCAATCAATGGCAGCAGCCTTCTTTCTGTCCCGTAATTCCACCCACTTTACCCATGCTTAGGGCAGGTAGCATTCGCACTCAGGGCAGGACACATTCCATCAAAGCAGCCACACCCTAAATCCAGCCATTTCTGAAGAGCCCCACTATGCTCCCACTGAGGCTTTGTAGGGACATCTAGACACAAACCATAACTGGGCTGGGGAGATAGTTCAGCAGTCTAAGTGCCATGCCAGGCACAAAAACCCACTGTAGTAGCACATGCCTGTAATCCCAATGCTAGACAGGCTGAGACAGGAGCATCACTATGAGTCTGAGTCCAAGCTGCATAGGGAGACCCTGTACCAAATTTAAAAAAAATAAAAATAAAAGGGCTGGCAAGGTAGCTCAACAGACTACTTGCATAGACAAGCACAGGGGCTGGGTTCAATCCCTGGCACCACATGCTTTACCAACCCTGCCCCTGGTGCAGAGACCATGCATGATGATGCACACCTGTAATCCCAGCAGTGAGAAGGCTGAGACAGAAGGGTCACTACAAGTCTAAGCTGCATAGTGAGACCCTGTACCAACTACATTTTTAAGAATAAATTAAAGATTTAAAAAACATAATCTGATGACATATTCCAGGTAAAGAGAAGGCTTCTTGAGCCCTGTAAGAGCAAGTAGGACTGGGTGTGGTGGTGCATGCCTCTAATCTCAGCACTCCAGAGGCCCAAGCAGAAGGACCCTTGGAATTAAAGACCAGCGTGGCTACAAAGTGAGCTCAAGGCCAGCCTACTCTGAGTTATCAGGACAGCTATTCCCACCTTCTTCCCTTTTCTAGAAAAGTGTCCAATAATGTCTTGCTTTCCTTAAATTTTTTTTTTAAATTTTTAATAATAACAATATGATAGTTTCAAAACACGTTAGTAGTGCATTCATAATAATTGATACATTGAATATTATTGTCCTCATAGTAGTTATACAGAGCACAGGGTATTGACATAAGTTTTCTAATCTATATTAGTAGGGGAGGAAAAAAAGAAACAACAACAACAACAAAAACAATGTATCTTCTCTTTGTACAAAGAGGGACTAATTGTATACATAGTCCAATGTTCCATAATTATAGTGGGATACCGGTGAAACTGGCAATGTTGGAGGCTGTTGGTATAAGCCTCTTACAGCTCATCATACTGATCTAGCTCTATGTTCTATGCCTCGTAATTAAGCTTTTCTGCTGGGTGATCAAGGGCAAGTTAAGGACAGACTTGTACAATAGGTCATTCATCTTTTGTATCTTCAAGGGTCAAATCCCCTCAGGATTAACTTTGGAACCATGTACAGTGCTTTGTAGAGATGTTGCCAGTGTCAGCCATCGGGATGAGTCACGGCCATTGCTCGACCAGTCTGCTCTCTGTGAAAGCCTGAGAGAATGTCCTCTCTCTAGGTGACTCTCCTTAGGCACACTATACATTTATCCTTTTCCTCTGAGATCCCTTAATCTCCTTGAACAGAAAATTTGGGAAACCTCTGAGTTATAGGATGTTACGGCACAGGTTCTCTTATGTCCTGAGTCCTCACTGACCTTGAAGGGCCAGGGCCAAAATGTTGGCTATCCTCGTAGCCCTTCTTTTTCTCCAATTTTTGCTCTGTTAACTTACATTCTCAACCCTGCAGCAGAGAAGCTTCATGATACTATTACTCTACAACATAGGTAATTAAGCTTAACATCACTGTCTTTCTGAGTATCAAACATCTTAGACTTATCCTGCAATTGGTACTTTCTGTCAATTATTGATATTCTAATAAATCTCTTTAGAATTTGATAAAAGCATTTACACAATTTTACTCAGACATTTAGAAATCCAAGGATGTACACAATTGTAGCCTGTAAAGCATGTGGCATTTTGCCTAGTCTCTTGCTCTCACTTAATACCCTTTTTTGTTAACCATTTACTTCAAAGAGAGTATAGCAGTAACAGAGTTTACATTGGCAGCAGTATACATCTAAAAGACCAGAGCAACACGCATTCCAAGCATAGTTCCAGTGCTGCACGCTGCTGTCATCAATGAGAAAAACCTTTTGAAGGTTCCTAGGACCAATATCGAATTCCTGTGTACGTAAGTGTATGGTTTTGCTCCTGCTATGTTTCCTCTTTTCTGCTTCCAGTCACTTTGTTGTTTAATCCATAAGACTTTGATTTCCGTTCAGCTGTGTTATGCCTTTCCATCTTTAATTCTTCTTTAGATTTCTTATACTAGGGAGACTATATGATATTTATACATGTAGGTCTGGTTTATTTCACTTATGAGTATATGTTCAATATACATCCATTTATATATGAAGTCTTCCAATTTATCATTTTTTATAGCTGAGTAATATTCCATTGTATAAAAATACCACATCTTTTTCAACCATGCTTCAAATGATGGGCATTTTGGTTGTTTCCAAGATTTGGCTATTACAAATTGGGCTGCTATAAACATAGATACACAGATATCGCTATGGTATGACGTTTTCAGTTCTTCTGGGAAAATTCCCCGTAGGGGGATAGCTGGATTGAATGGGATTTCCAGTTCGTTTTTTAAGCATCCTCCACACCGTTTTCCATAATGGTTACACCAATCTGCATTCCCACCAGCAGTGAAGGGTTCCTTTTTCCCCATAGCCTCTCCAACATTTGTTGTTGGTTGATTTCTTTATGATAGCCATTCTTTCTGGGGTAAGATGGTATCTAAGTGTTGTTTTGATTTGCATTTCACGGATGGCTGGTGATGTGAAGCATTTCTTCATGTACTTATAGGCTTGCTGAATTTCTTTCTCTGAGAAGTTTGTGTTCATCTCGGATGCCCATTTGTGGATTGGGTCTTTAAATTTTCGGACCCTAATGATTTTTAGTTTTGTATCTTTAATGTTTTACTGATAGCTTACAAATCCAATGACTGCTCACCTACAGCAGAGTAGTGATGGTCCCCAACACATATGCAACAGCTCTGTATGTAGTCATGACTTTGGTGTCTAAAAACTAGTAATATAAGCTTCACTCTAATTTTGCCTAGTCTGTTTCCTTCCCCTTGAGACTGAGGACACTAACAAAATCAATTTTCACTACTTGCAGGGTGACCAAATTCTTGACCTTTGATATCCAAGTCTTCAGTCATTCTTATAAACCAGCTATCACTTCAAAAACTACAGCCTCAGATTACTTCATGAATAGGTCACTCAGTTCCCCCAAAAGTGTGACAATCCAGAACCTAAGCTGGAGACTTCACCTCAACATTAGAGTTGAATTGTTTCCTTGAGCAATGATGGCTCTCAACCAGCCCTGAGGCAATGATCACACAGAACAAGGCGTAACCAGGATTAACAGTCCTGCCAACTATGTGAACTCGAAACCTCTTTGTTTCCCTTTGCTGTAAAACCCCAAAGCTTCTGGTAGGCTCTTATGGAACTAGAAATTCTTTATCTGCCTTGCTTGGTATGGCCATGCTGATCAAAGCTCCCTTTCTACCCTTCACTATGGCTTGTCTTCTTGATTGCTGTTTCGGTACAAGAGCCCAAGCCCATTCTGCTGGGATCCCTGAAGCCAGAGCTTTTGCCTGAAAGCTTCAGTATCAAAAATAGGTATTTTCATTGAGGGAGAAAAAAAAAAGGCTTCACTGGAGAAGGCCAAAAAAATGACAGTAAGAATATAAACTCAAGAAGGCTAACTATCAAGGGTTAAAACCACAGTTCTCCTCTCTGACTTCGGTAAATTTTTCTGGACCTGTTTCCCCATCTGTAGAATGGGGAAGTAATAAAAACAATACTTACCACAGCTATAGTAATTGTAACATACACATATAAAACATACCTTCAACAGTGTTACATAGGTGGTAGGCCCTGTTAATACTCTCCAACTCTGTGAACTTTTTCAGGCCAGCATGTAATAAAAGTACCTAGTAAAGCCATATGGTAGCACATGCCTGAAAACCCAATACTTGGAAGGCCAACACAGGAACAGCAAAGCAAGTTTGAGGCAAGAATAGGCCATACAACATAGTTCAATTCATGACCAGACTGGACTACACAGTTAAGTCCTTATGTCAAAAAGCAAATGAAAAGAATTATTTAGCACATATATATTTGTGAACTACTGGAAGAATTGAAAACAATCATATTTGAACCTCCCTGCTTTTGTAGCTGAAAGGAGATGACTTTGGCAACATGTTTATCAATACCTCTGAAGACACCTCACTATACACAGGCCAACATTCCATTTCTTAGAATCAATCTTGAGTCTGGGGGCGGAGATACACAGCCTGTGTACGAGGCCCTGAGTTCCAGCCCAGCACTTTACACCAAAATTCTTATGAATCTGAGTGCATAAAAATCAAGACTACAAGTAAAAGGCTCCACGATGACGTCAAAGGGTAGTCAGAGAGAGCTTAAGTTTTTTCTTTTTTTTAATGTTGTTTTTCTGAGAGCTTAAGTTAAATACCAAGAATTAAAATAAGTCTACCAACAGAAGGGAATTTTCTACTCTAAATTACAAAATAATTTATCCAAAGCAATGTGGAAAAAAATCAAATGATGTAATAAAGACTTTTAAGACAGATTATTGCTTCTTTTTTAAGCAGTACATACTTGGTCCTGTAGTAGCAGCAATTGGGAGGCTGAGGCAAGAGGACTGCCACAAGTTTAAGGACAGTCTGAACTACAAATCAATCCTGTCTCAAAAAAATAAAAAACCATTTTGCTCTCTGTGGAAGACTGAGAGAATGTTCTCTCTAGCTGACTCTCCTTAGACACACTGAATGTCATCGATCACTTTCCTATGTGTCCCCACAATCTCCTTGATCAGAAAATCTGGTATACAACGGAGTTATAGGATGTCACAGCAGAAGTTCCCTTAATGTCCTGAGCCTTCACTGACCTTGAAGGGCAAGGGACAAAATATTGGCTATCCTTGTAGCCCTTCTTTATCTCTACTTCCTTGATCTGCAAACGTAAGTTGTTAACCCTCCAGAAGAGAAACTTTCCTCCACAGGCCCTTCCAGCACACTAAAAACATGAGCCAAAATAAACCCCTCCTCAAAGGGATCCATGACATATAGTGTGCCTAAGAAGAGTCACTTAGAGAGAAAACATTCCCTCAGGCTTCCAGAGAGCAAAATGGTCAAGCAATGGCTGTGATTCATTCAGATGGCTGACACTGACAAAAGTTTTGCAAAATGCAGTACATGGTTCCAAGGTAAACCCTGAGGGGACCTGAATGACCTTGTCAGATACAAAAGTTACATATTTTTTGTAACATAAGTCTTGCTTTATCTTTGTCTTAACCATCCAGCAGAGAAGTCTAACCACAAGGTATAAAAAGAAAAACCATATTAACATGCTGAATTGTAAAAGGCTAAGTCAACAGCTCTAGATAATGCCAGATGAGCTGATACTCTACTACTGTTATGAACTATTGGACTAAATACACAGCTACTTTGTCTTTGTGCAATGAAAAGTCTTACTAATATTTACACAAGAAATGTCTGCATCGCGTACTCTGAACAACTATGACAAAGACAACATTATGCAATGTATTAACTATTGAAAAAAATAATCAAAATAAATTTTTAAAAAATGAAACTTTTTACCTTTAATTTTTTTAATGTATTTGGTAAAGGGTCTCATTACACAGCTTGGATTCATAGTGATTCTTCTGTTTTCAGCCTACCCAGCATAGGCATTACAAGTGTGTGCTTGGACTCAGTTGCTGGTTCAATATGCCCAGGAATGGGGCTAGTGCAACATGTGGTGCGGTCCCTGGGTTTGCCTAAGCAAGAGCTTAGTCTGCTGAGCTATCTTGCCGGCCCTTAAACTTCAAAAATGTGTCTCATGGAACAGTTCTCAGAGCAAAAAAAAAGGGTAAGGGGTTTCCACATGATTTATTTTGAAGACTCAAGTTTAGAATAAAGCTAACATAATTTTCTAGATTCTTCAAAAGCTGAATTTAAAAAATAATCTAAAATATATGGGGGCAGGGAGATAGCTCAGTGGAATAAGTGCTTGCCTGGCAAGTGCAAGATCCTGAGTTCGATCCCAACACCACCATAAAAATAAATAAAATAGGATGTAGGCAAAAGTGGTAGCACACCATCTATAATTTCCACACATGGGAGGCTGACAGAAGAAACACCAGTCCAAGGCCTAACCTGAACTACATAGCAAGACTGCCTTTAAAACACACCATCCCTATCTAGTGAACACAAATGTAAGTTTGTCAACATTTATCAAGATATATGGTATGGACCAACTATGGTGGCACAGTCCTATAATCCTAGTAGTTGAGAGGCTGAGGCAAGAGGATCACTGTGAGTTTAAGGCCACCCAGGACTGCATACGCAGTTCAAGGCTGGTCTGAATTACACTGCATGACCTTGTCTCAAAAAAAAATAAAGACAAACTGGTACGAACTCTAAGAAAGGCAGTTCCTAAGTACAAATACATGTACCCTTTGACTAAGGTATTTCTGCAAATTGTTACATACACACAAAAGGATTCACTACAGAGATGTCATAAAAGCAAAACATCACATAGTAGCACTTATGGAAATTATAGCATCTTCACAGAATGAAATTACCCACTTAAATAGTAGGCATGGGTTGAGGAGCTCAAGTGTATGGACAAGCAGAAAGCAAAGGCTACACTTAGTGGAGAAAAGCCATGTGTTTGTGTGTGTATATATGTATTTCTACTTGTATTTTACATGAAAATACTAGAAAAATAAGATGACACAATACCTCTAAATACCAGGTAGGCAGGAGTGGTTAGGAGTTTAAGATCAAGGCAAATGTTCTATGTAATTTAAACTTCAGCATCATGTGGTTTACCTATTAAAAGTTAACTTATTCAGAATGTAAATGGAACTTAAAAAAGTATTAAGCTTCCCTTTGCCCTGTTCTAAGCACTAAACCACTAAACCATACATACTATCCCGTCCATCCGTCCGTCCATCCATCCATCCGTCCGTCCATCCATCCACCCAAAATTGATGATGAAGCTATGGCATTTGTGTACTCTGTTATCAACGGAAGCTCTAAAAGGTTTGCCATCACTGCCATGGATGTACTATGCCCCAGTTTATAGGGTACTGATGGTTTCACAGAAAGGAGAAATTATACAAAATATTAACACTGCTGGTGAATAGTGAGGGCTGATTTCATAAATTTGCTAATGGTATGCAAAATAATTTGAATTTTCCAAAAGGTCTTTAACTCTCATACCAAGTAAGAGTAAACAGAAACAACAGATTACCTTAAAGAATAGCACACTTTGCTTTGCGGTACAGAACGTTGCAACACCAGTGGCAGGCCAAGGTGGTAGACGGCAGACAAACAGGGTAGAGGAGGGACTGCAGTTAGCCTTTGGTTAATGTTTCACTTCCCACTTTCAAAAAGGAACACAGAAGTTTTGTTAACTCCCCTCCTTTATTTTGAAAGGAAATATTTCCCAACTGTTTAGGCTCCTCCACAGTGCTAAATAAATTCTAGCAGAACATGCCTCTAAACCACTGATGCCCAAATTGGTAGACTGGTAGCTACATGCTTTTCCAGAGCATTTACCACCATTTTTCTACAGCCTTAAAAAAAAAAAAAACTTCAAAATACATGAATGCCTCCCCATATGCAGAGTATTAATGTATATAGCATTTCTTCAAATAAAACCTAAATTGTTACCATTCTGTAAAATACCTGTGATGGCAAATCCTTACTTAGGTTAAAGTTTAAAATTAGAAAAAGGTATTGAGTGGGTCTACAGCTTTAAAAAGTAAAAAATTCTTTTTTAAATTTTAAAGTAGATGGAACATGAAAAGAATACATTCTGTCAAGCAAGTAGGTATGTTCACTCTTTAATCACTATGCAGCTCTCTAGATTGCTAGGATCATACACTGTTAATGGGAAAAATTATATTAGAAATTCCCTCTACTTAAAAAAAAAAAATCCCTCTACTTTAGATTGGAAAGGTAAGGCATCAAGGGGTTTCAGCAACTCGTCAGTCACATTATTAGTTAACAGCAAAGAAAACCATTTTTTTAAGCACAAATCCAACACTCTTCACAGACCCAAGCTGTAATAGCGTTTTCAAGACTCTTTCCCACATCTTTTCCTTTTATTAATGCAGAACCTGCTAACACTAGTACAATAAAGCTAATAAGGCTAATCTTTACCCCCTTCTGATTCCTGAGAAATGTATATTACCCAAAAGCCAGTTGCCTGGGATTTCAGACTTATTAAAAGAGAGGATTAT
>PVKN010004160.1:0-34431 GCA_004027915.1 Capromys pilorides
AAAAACTAAAAACAAAACAAAAAACCCTAGATTACTTCGGCAAGTTCAGGCCTGAATATTTGCTTCCTACATTGTGATTGTCACCAGTTTGTGAATTTGTGCTAAATTATAAACATTGGAGGGTAAATGTGTTCCCTTTCAATCTCAGGAACGTTAGTGCAATAGACAATCCACTTTATTATCCCCCACCATTCTCTCTGGATGAATCTGAGAAGAAATTCCCATTACTAATGACTAAATTTAAGAGGCTTTACCACAGCATTGTTTGTTTGTTGGCACAAGGTCTCTATGTAGATCAGACTGGCCTTGAACTTACAGCAGTCCTCCTGCCTCCACTTCCAGAGTGCTGGGACTACAGGTGTACACTACCACACCCAGCTACCACAATCCAGTACTTAATTCTAACCAGCTCTTGCGTTGCACTATGTTCTGACCATTGAGACTTAAGAATTTAGGTTCATTGCCATATGTATTCCTATTTTAGATCATTTATATGTCAACTGACATCCAGCAAATCCCAACCTGTTTTCACAGAGATGTTCACTTTCTTCTGCAGGGTTACCAGGGCATGGTAGATGGAGGTTCCAACATCGTGGAAGCAGACTGGGAGAGTGTCTCAAGCATTCTGCAAGTGGTGGGTACCATGTTGCTGTTTGTTTGTTTCTCTAAGTAACAGGTTTAATTTGAAACCATTTACATTCTTGCTTCAGTAACACTTAAAACACAATAATGTGCTAATTGACCTTGTTCTTACCTACTTTCCCAGAAAGAAAACATTTCTATTTTGTCATTTAATTATATTTTAAAAATAAAATTTAAAAGATCTCTATAAGAGCCAGCAAGATAGCTCCGTAGACTAAGCACTTGCTTTGGCAAGCGTGAGGACCAGGGTTCAATCCCTGGTCCTGCATATTGCACCGCACCAGCCCCGCCCCAGGGCAGGGCGAGCTGGCCATAGAGTCCAGGTGCACGCCTGTCATCCCAGCACTGAAGAGGCTAAAAATCAGGAGAATCACTGTGAGTCCAAGCTGCATAGTGAGACCCTGCAACAACCAAATCTATGAAGAATAATAAGAATAAAATAAAGAAAAGGAACCTGTCCCAGAATTGTCTGCCTCAGACAATCCTGAACACTGGCTGAGCAAGATCTGCAAATGCTGAGAACTCAAGAGATGACTTGGAAAGAACAGATTTTATGAAGATCTCGTTATTTGTGGCTTGGCTCTTAAAATGTACAGATTAATATGTGACTCATTGTAAGTGCTTTGTAATAGAAGCCCAACTGGCACATTCACTCTACAGATAGTCGTGGAGTATGTGTTTTGACAGACTCTGAGTCTGCTTAGAACCTTTTTCAGTTCTGCTAGACCTGGAAGAGAATAAATCTTGACAACCAGTGATAATTAGATAGAACAGTATTTACAAGACTTCAAGACAGTAACAGCTTAATTCCACACAGAAGAATGTTCATTCTGCCCTCACCTTTGAGACAGGAAATGCACCAAGAGTTGAAAGGTGTGTGTGTGTGTGTGTGTGTGTGTGTGTGTATGTGAATGCTATCTGCTTCCCATAACTCAGTTATTTGTGATTTCATTCCTGAAGCTCTAGCTTTTCTTATCTCAATATTAGTGTTGCTGGGTTTCAGTTCCACATATAGCTGCAACAAGTCACGTGATCCTTCAACTGCCCTTTATCAAATCAAAGTCCAGAGAACGAACTTATCCCTGCTCTGCACTCTACACTTGCAGTCCCAGGCCTGCCTTTGTGAAGCCAAGTAATATGCTGTGCCGGTCCCACTTAGTGCAGTGCTAGCTTTGCTAGCACAGGGTCACCACTGGGGCTGTGCTAGTGGAATTATGGCTGAATGAGTTTCAGCCTTATTGGCAATTTTTTAATAATGCTTTTACAAGTTAAATAGGGACTTGCATGAAAAAATATGAATTGTTAGAGGGTGAAATAAGTCGTCATAAATTAAAGTGAGTCATGCCTATGTACTCTTCTCATGTCTACACCAACACTAGTGCCTCAACCAGCACAAAGGGCTTTCAGTGCAGTCTGTTCAGCATAGACATCTATGCAGCTCGTAAGAGGTTTGCTTTGTGAAGCCAAGGTGCGTTCGATGGACCGACTCCAAGTTGAGTTTTTATCACTCATTCATTATTGATTTAAGCCATTTTTAATTTTTCTAAATGCTATAAACCAACCATTTGTTTATTTGTTTTCTTGAAACTAAAGATTGCACTGAGGACATTCCCAGCCCATTTTCTTTTCTTTTATGTCTTTATCTTATTTTATTACAGGGCCTCACAAAATTATCCAGGCTGGGCTCAAACACACCATCCTCCTTAGGAAGGTGCAGGAATTACAGGCATGTGCCACCATGTCCAGCTCAAGCTTACATTTGAAAAACTAAGTGTGAAATGTCACAGTTCTGTTGTGCAGCTTTGGTAGATCAAAGTCAAGCCTTTAGAAAGGCTGCTGTACATGTGGTCATTTGTGCCTGCTACAGTCCCTTATGCAGACTACGGCTTACACTCCGGGACACAACTCGCTGAGAGCTTCGATCAAGCTTCACTTACGCTTCCTGACCTGGCCCTGCTCAGAAGCAGCCACACCTGTGCTCCGTACTATCCGTGAAATTGGTGCAAGAGTATGCCTTTCAAACACCTTTGGTTCACTAATTGCCATTCACTTTGTTTTCATATTTTGTTTGGACATGTGTGTAGTAGAGCTTTGGTCATTCGGAGGCTGCAGGATAAGCTGCTTCTCAAGCTCCACCTAGCATGAGCGTGGTCATGATGCATCCTTTGCCCAACATGCTCTGGTTCCCAATCACTTGGTATTGCACAGCCTCAACTCAAGCCAGCTAGACAATGGCTGTGTCCTCGCAGACTCTGATGCCCTGTATAGGTGGTTGATGGCTGCCATTTTTCTTTTTCAGTTTTCACACTTATTTGGCCACTCATGGGCAGTACATAGGTGTTACTCTTCATGAATATCAAGTGTGGAACTAAAAGTAGGAAAGCACAGACTACACAGTGAACTAAATCAAGACATGGAAATGAGGAGAGTGTAAATCAGAAGTCCCGTGTTAAGGATTAGCCTAGGCATGTGCTGACCCATCTGCTTTCTGTCCAGTGGAAGGAAGTCAGTAAACATAATTTCATGTCTTTTCCAGGGTGGGACAATTATTGGCAGTGCGCGCTGCAAAGCCTTCCGTACCCGGGAAGGTCGCTTGAAAGCTGCTTTTAACCTGATTCAGCATGGCATCACCAACATATGTGTGATCGGAGGGGATGGGAGCCTCACAGGGGCCAACATCTTCCGGGAGGAATGGAGCGGACTGCTGGAGGAGTTGGCACGGAACGGTACGACTCTGTTTCCACTTCTGCTCCTGCCCTTCTCTAGATTTTCTGCTCCCTTGTCTTCAGAGAACTGTACAACTCACACATGTTGCCTTTTTAAAGAAGTTTTGATTATGATTGACATATAATAGTTGCACATACTGGGGTCATTTGCCTTTTAATTTGAACCAAGTAGTGATAATTGTTGTAGTTTTTATAGCTTATCACCTCAGGATTTAAGTGTGTGCTTCAGGTAACAGCAGTGGTGATAGGAGTTACTACCATGTGTTGAGCATTGTTCAGCATTTTACACAGGTGGTCTGAAAGAATCCATGTGACAATCTAAGATCAGTTTTCTTATTTATTCCCATTTTACAGATATGAAATCACAGCTCTTATGGGAAGCCACATAACTGTGGCTGACTAAGGTCCACCCTAACCCTTGTGAGACTTTATGCTTTAATGATGTTCCATTATGTCATACTTTATCACCTTTGATGCTACTTAGGATTTCTGAGAGCCCTATATATACTGTAGTCTTTAATCTCTCAAAACTGTTACTATACGATTCCAATGTAGTATAACATACAGGCAGTGGACGTACAGCTCAAACTAATAATAGCTGTTTTTCATTAAGAAAAAATATGAAAACTGGAAACCAAACATGTGTTCTCAAGTTTTCTAAAAGTCAACTTAGGGAGTGGGGAAACAGCACCAAGGACCTCTCAGTATCTTCTTGGCCACCTTTTGTAGGCCTCTGGTAGCACAGAACAGGACTAGTGACCACCAGTGCAGAGCCACTTTGACCATTCCAGTTTCTTCTATATAGAATTACCTGGCCCAGGTGAGAGGGTTAAATAGACTAGCTCCTTGTTGACCTATAAGTATTTTTTTTTCTTTTTTTTATTTTCTTTTTTTTCTTTTTTTATTTTTTTATGGCCAGCTCAGCCTGCCCTGGGGATGGGACTGGTGCAGCATGTGATGCTGGGAATCGAACCATGGTCCCTGCAGTTGCCTAAGCTTGCCCAAACAGGCGCTTTAGACCACTGAGCCATCTTGTTGGCCCCACCTGTTGGCCTATAAGAAATTAACATGAAGAAAACATGACCTACTTAATTCTGAAATTGTGCGATATCCTAATTCAGAGTTGTGCTATATCCTAATATCATTCCAGAAACCAATGGTAGGTGAAATTGAGATCTTTATCTACTAATTACATCATGTGGATCCTTTTATTTTTATAGTGCAGTACTCTTACTAATGCCAAATGACAGCTTATTGTGTGTAACTACTTCCACCTTTGGCTTTTCTTAAGCATACAGATTCAGACATATATAGCTCTGAGGTAATAAAAGACAGGCTATTCTCATTCAGTTCTCCCATGGTGTATCTGAAGAATTAGCATCTCTTACTGACTATGAGGTGTGTTGCTTGTTCCCAATACAGGGAAGATCACTAAAGAAGCCGTGAAAAAGCATGGTTATCTCAACGTGGTGGGCATGGTGGGCTCCATAGACAATGACTTCTGTGGCACAGACATGACCATTGGCACAGACTCAGCTTTGCATAGAATTATCGAAGTTGTCGATGCCATCATGACCACTGCCCAAAGGTAAAAAGAGACAGTAGAAATCGACATGCAGGCATGTGATGCCTGTGGCTTAGCAATTAGTGGTGATTCTAGAATGTTATGCAGAGGGAAATACAAATTATGCAAATCTCATAATTTGAGTATTAGAAACTAGTACCAGAAAATTGTTCTCTAGTTTAATTTTCATTTTAAATGTGTAGATGTTGCTCTTTTCTTAAAACCTGATTACAAAAGAAAAATATGTTCATATGAGAGAAATTAGAAAACAGAATAAAAGGGCTGCAAAGATAGCTCAGCAGTCTAAGCACCTGCCTGGCAAGCGCAAGATTCAATCCCCTGTACCACTTACCATACTGGCCCCTGTGCTGGCCACCAAAACCAGGCTTGGTGGCTCACACCTGCAATCCCAGTGCTGGGAGCACTGAGATAGGAGGATCCCCACAAGTCTAAGGTGCATAGTAAGATGCTGTACCAAATAAATAAATAAATAAATAAATACATTTTTAAAAATTAGAAAACAGGAAAAATAATCCTCTAAATTCTTTCCCTAAAGTCTCCCAAAGGGAGACTGAGTTTTGACACACTGCATAATAAGAAGAAAGGTAGGATTTTGTTACTGCTGGGTTTTCAGCCTTTGACTGACAAAAGTGTGGACAGAGTAACAATAGATTATCCCAGGCCATGTAGACTCAAGAGCAGAGTATTACGCATGAGTTTTTCTGAGACATCTTAGAATGAATAGTGATTCATGGAAACAATTGTGAAGTAATAAATAGAACAAGTGTCTCCCACTTAATGGATGACAAGCTTGATACCTGAAACTGCCCAGAAAGCCAGACTTCCTGGTCTTCGTGTATCTGCCCTATGCATACTTTTCAGTCCACGGGTACAGACTCAGTAGCTGCTGGAAAATCACATCTTCTCTTGAAGGTTGGAAAGACTGATTTTAACAACTGGATTTTTCCATTATATAGAAAATCCCTAATTATCAGGCATTATCACTCATGCTCATATGTTTACATGGTGTATTGAATGCGATCTAAAAATACAGTGAGTATTTAGGGGTTTGGGTTGGTTTTGAAGTGTTTTTGTTTTTTTGGTTTTTGTTTTTGTCATCTTTTATAGTAAAATATATATTGCCATTAATCCCCTTCACAATACTATTCCTGACTTAAAACACTAATCCCATCATTCTTACTACTTTAGAAGTCCTCTTTCCTAAATGTTTTTGTGTTATCTTAGCTCCCTTGATATCCTGAAGTGACTCTTGTTTCTTATTCATTTTGACTTTGGAAAAGAGCCAGAAGTCGCATGGTGACAGATCCAGAAAATAAGGCTGATGTAGACACGTCACTTTGTTTTTGTAAGCCCGCCCTTGGCACTTGGCATCAGCACCCACCATATTTTCCATCACAGCTCACAAAAACACTCAGGAAAAAGGACTTCCAAAAGTGCTTCACCAAGTGGCAAAATGATGAGCCAAGGGAGAGTATTTTTGAGGAGAGTTAATGGCAAATGTCTTGCTGTGATATTTTTTAATTTAAGCCTTCACAATATGTTTCAGCCCCACCTTGTATATCCAGCCCATGGCTCTTGACAGAGCTACCTAACTTTCCCAATATAGTCATTATCTCAGAAAGCACTTAGGAAAGTGTCCTAGAAGTACAAGTTGGTCCTAGGGCACAAGTGATACCTGCTGCAAAGCATTTGAATAGAAAGTGCAGCTGCTGCTGAAGCCCTGTTATTCACAAGTCTGAGATGCTATTGGAGCAGCATTTGTTTTTATAGAAAATAAGTCATTTTCTAGAAGCTTGGATACCTGCAATAGTTATGAAGCAGGCTTTCTGTCTCATTGGCTCTAAGAACACTTTTCTGTTTGTTTTCTGTGCTTTTCCCAGCAGTAGTGAATGAATGTACCCTTTGTCTCTTTTCTAGCCACCAGAGGACCTTTGTCCTAGAGGTGATGGGCAGACACTGTGGGTATGTACCTGCATGCACAAGATGGGTGGAGGAGACCGTCCACGTCATTTCCTTGATCTCCTGCTATGGATACTCCTACAGAGGGTTCACAGAGGGTTCATTACCTCCTGATCTATTCCATTTGTCACTGGGGCTGGGTGACTTCAGGTGCCTTGCAGGAAGTTTCTTCCTCAGGGCACTGATCTATCATCTTCTCTGTATAGGTACTTGGCCTTGGTGAGTGCCTTGTCCTGTGGTGCGGACTGGGTTTTCCTCCCAGAGTCTCCACCGGAAGAAGGTTGGGAGGAGAACATGTGCGTCAAACTCTCAGAGGTAACTGGGATTCCCATGGCACTGGTTTAGTCAGGAGCCCTCACTGTCTTTGGAATTGCCAATTTGGGAAGCCTTTTAATTGAGTGAAATCCTGCTGATTTAAATCGAGTCAGGCCTGTGGTAGGGGGTCTCACTAAGGGCTGTGCATGTGTCTTCCTCTCCCCTAGACTTCAGAGTAACACCAGAAACAAACAGCCAGGACTTTAGTTTCAGTAAAACAATCAGTTCTGATTTCAAATGGAGTAGATACCATGAGATTCACAGCTACTAAAGGGAATGAAATTGAGAGAGAACGTCTGTTTGCTGTTCCTCCACATCCCTGAATACAAACACACTCAAATCTCCAGATTTTAGTCTCCTAAAAGACTTGGAGTTCGATATTTTGACTTCTTTTAGCTATGAGGTCTCCAGTGCATAGGTGCACAGCTTTGTCTGTTTGTTAATTATTTTGAGCTGGGCTTTTTCCTTCCTGTGTGGAGCTTGTTGAACATTAATCTTTCATGCTGTGTGTGTTGGCACAGAGAAAATGTCCCTCTAGGAAGGCCAAATATATTATTGAAAAAAATAAGAAAAGAGTGGCTACGTATCTCAGGGCAAGACCCTTGGGTTTAATCACAAATACTGCAAAAAATAAAAGAAAACCAAAGCAAAACCCAGATTTGTGATGCTGCTGCCAAACTCATGTGAGTCACACTGCGACGGCCCACTTCACCCTGGCTTCTGGCAGGGCCATCTTCAGGGTCAGTTACTGCTGACACTTTGTATAAGAAGGCCTTCAAATTGAGACTTTACAGAAAACAGGCCCACTGAGAAGGCATTAATCTGTATTACAGTGTTTCTGTCACTGTGACAAATAACTGTGATACATCAACTCTAAAGGAAGAAAGATTTCTTTGTTTCTGTTTTATTGATATTATGGTGCTGGTAATTGTGGTGCCAGGGCCCCATGCATGCTAAACAAGGGCAATATCACTGAACTATGTTCCAGTCCAAAAGGTTTATTTTGGCTTATGGTTTTAGAGGTTTCAGTCCATGGTTAACTGGACCTTATGGCAACACAGTCTGTCATCATAGTGGGAGGGTGCAGCAGAGGACTTCCGTTTACATCACGTGGCCAGGAAGAAAAGAGAGGCAGAGGAGAGGTCAGAGTCCCATCATTGCTATCAAAGCCATGCTCTGATTACTTAATTTTCTTCCTCTAAGCTCTGCCTCTACCAAGCCAGGTCAGGTATAGTGAGTAATACATGCCTGTAATACAGTACTCTGGAAAGCTGTGCCATGATGGTTGCAAGTTCAAGTTCAGCCTCAGCCATTTAGCAACTTAGCAAGGTCCTCAAATTAAAAAAAAAAAAAGACTAGGGATGTAGTTCATTGCAAAGGCCCTGGTTCAACCTCCAGTAAAGTCAGTGCCATGACCTAAGGGGCAGACCTTCAATCATGGTCCTTTAGAGAACATTCCAGACCCAAACTGTAGCAGTGTCCTTTCCCACTTTTCCTACCTGCATCCTACCTGTCTAATTCCTGTTCCTGTGCCCAATACTATCAAATCTAATGTTGGAAAACTCTTCTTGGTCTCATATAAGTGGATTGTGGTAGGATTCATGGAGAGATGACAAGAAGCTCTGGAATAAAGGCAACAGAAAGTGTGGTTTTCTAGGAGGGGTGTGTGTGTGTGTGTGTGTGTGTGTGTGTGTGTGTTGGCCTGTGGTGGAGGTCTCTATGAATCAGCAAATCAACACCCCACTCAGCCTAGGACTCATCAGACAATACATTCTCTGTATTTGTTAACACCACCCCGTACCTTCTCCTGTGTTACTAGGAAGCACTCCTTATAAAACGAGGCAAAGATTTCTGCCTGGAAAGAGGCCATTATAACAGATTAAGAATGTGAGGGTTTTAATTTTCTATTTCCTTAGAACCGCGCCAGGAAAAAAAGGCTAAATATTATCATTGTGGCCGAAGGAGCAATTGATACCCAGAATAAGCCTATTACCTCTGAAAAAATCAAGGAGGTAAGTTTGTGTTTTTCCCCTTTTTCTCCTTGCTGTTGCCTACCTGAAAATAAGTTTTAGCTTGATTGACAGAATTTGAATTTAGAACATTACATGATATTATTCTTTTCTCCCTGATATTAAAAAAATGCTTTCAGAATGGTTCATAACTTCCATGGCCTGAGGGACATACAGCTCCCGGCTCCAGGGAGCCAGCAGTTCTTATGTTCTCTGTTGTGACGTTCCTCAAGACTCTGTGAGTGCCCCAGCAGGAGTAGAGGAGAGATGATAGAAGGACCGGTTGTGTTCTTGGAGGTGAACAGCTCCAGCCCTTAAGCATCCCCTTCTCTGAGGGACAGGAGGGCTGACCACTTGCCAGCTTTTTGACAATAGAAAAAGATGGAGTCCTCTTATCCCCTTCCCTCTGACCTGAACAGCTGGGCACATTGTCTCTGAGAAAGCCGTCTCACTGCGCATGAGTCATTGCTGCCTCGTGGCCTGAAGAAGGGCAGAGTCTGGAAGGTTGTTCGTATGAGGCTCACTCAGACTGGGGTTCGCCTGTCTCAACAGGACTGGGACATGTCAGCCAGAGCTAGTGTCGTATCAAGGCACTGGGTGGCAGCCAGGCTCTGGCTGGACTTACAGGTCAGGCAGCAGGCATTGCCAGCCTGGCTTTGCAAGTTGATGCCTTTATCACACCTGGCCATGATCAGTTAATGAGACAGATGCATGTCTTAAGGATTCTAGTCCAGCATTAGCTCCACAGCCCAGGGCTAAGTCACTGACAGGCCTGTGAGAGCCATCTGCCAGGAGGAGCAGGAAGTGATTGATAAAATCAGGAAAAAGATTTTGTCTCTCGCTCAACTTAGAGAGATTAGGTCACAGGACATTGGCTGTCCTGTGAAGAAGGGACCATGGGCCAGAATGGCCAGCACCAGTGTTGATAGAGAGGAGTAAACTGGGGTCTGGAGAAGCTTGGTAGCTTCTGCAAGCTACAGGCTGGCTCTCCCTGGGAACAGCACCAATGTGCCTTACTTGGACTGTGCGATTCAAAGCACAGCTCTAGAAATTTAAGGTGATTTTAGGGAAATGCTTATATTTTCATGCATGTAACTAATACTTTATATGCATACTATTAAGGCAACATGCTTTAGAAAATCGGTGTTACATGTTTTTGCTAGTTGGGATACAAAGATTTTATTTTCCAATTAAAAATATAAATTTAAGATTAAAATATAGTTGCCTGTTCCACTGATCATTCCATTAGGAAGCAAAGTTTAGAAATGATTATTTGGGCTACTTAGATCCAAAGGAAGAGCACAAGAAGTGTTTTGTCAATGCCAGTGCCAGTCCCAAAGCTGAGCTGATGCATCATGTGTGGTGTAACGGGCTGGATTCCTGATGGAAATCTTTCTCTGTAGCTGGTGGTAAAACAGCTGGGATATGACACTCGAGTGACCATTCTTGGACACGTGCAAAGAGGAGGGACCCCTTCTGCATTTGACAGGATTTTGGTAAGTGAGGAGAGAAGGTGTCAGACATGTGCACAAGGTATCTGGGGAAGAAATAGTTCTAGAAGCTGAAAGGAACCAGTTTGTCACAAAGGCTAACTGGCAGGCTCCTCCCTGGAGATTGTAGTGACCCCTGTCCTTATTTGAAAGATCCTTGGAGATTTGCTGACGTAAACTGATTTCCCAGGCTAAGGTTACTCAGATGCCGAGAGACCCCAGCTAGCATGGGAAGCCTACTGATCAGGAGGATGTTGACGCTGGGAGAACAAATCCCAGGTGGAAGTTAGTTTTCCACACCAAGCCAAGGGGACTGCTGGAGTCCTGAGCCAAAACCCTCAGTTCTTGGTATTCTTTGCCCTCTACCCATCACTAATTGCCCCTCCCTTCTCAGCTTGCTGGATCTTATTGGAATCATAATCTCTTCGTTCCAGAGGGGTGGCCTAGAGCCACGCAGGCCGGGTGATAAGCGTCCAGTCAGCTCTGTATTCCACACATAGAAAGTGGGTCCTGGCGTGGCCTCCAGTGGTCATGTGTGGCCACACAGTGTGACCATCTTTGACAGTCACCTTGTCATTTCCAGGGTAGTCGCATGGGGGTGGAGGCAGTCATCGCCTTGCTGGAGGCCACCCCTGAGATCCCTGCCTGTGTTGTGTCACTGAACGGAAACCACGCTGTGCGCCTGCCCCTGATGGAGTGTGTGCAGATGGTGAGTGAGGGGTGGTGTGGGCACAGATGCATGCCACCAGTCAGGCCAGGTGAGTGCCTCAGGCCATCTGGTCTGCAGCCCATTGAGCTCTCAGCAGCTTAAATGGCCTCTCTGAGAACATAATGAGCTTCCCAGGGAGTGACAGCAGCAGGCTTCCTAAAGCCTATACTATCTCTACTTTCTTGTTTTCTAAGTTATCATCCATTCTTAGTAACTTCCCTGGAGGCGAATGTTGTCCATCAGGAATGCGTATACTCGAACAACTCTTTTGATTACTTCTGTCAACGGTCAAAGGGGTGACAAAAGTGCAAGAACATGCCCCGCCAGCAGTAGGTAGTGTGGCATTTCATAGGAGGTATGACATGGCTGTTTCTGTAGTTTCAGTCACTGCCTGTCCTTCTGTGTTGAGGGACATCCAAATCCATGATAGAGTGTTGGCTGACATGGTTTCCACTGACATTCTGAGATAAACCCACCCTTGCAGGCCCAGGAGTGCTTGCAAGTGGGTGAAAGAAACAGGAGTTAAAATTTCCAATCACCCATAAATGAAGTGGCAGTAGAGTTAGCTCCATTTGAAAAGGCTGTTACCTTTTCTTTTCCCAAAGCTTAGTCATGACTGTCACTGTTTACTTTTCCAATTACCCTGAGGTATGTGTCTTTTATAATATGCATGTAGCAAGAGAAGTTGACAAGTAATTACAAGGACTTGCTGAAAGTAACCTCAAAATACCCAGTAGTTGTGGAGAAAGTTTGGGTGCATGTGTGTTGTGTGTGTGTGTTTGCATTTTTGTGTATAGTCTCTGTATGTGTGTCTGTGCGTATCTGTATCTGTGAATGTGTGTGTGCATCCTTGGGGACAGGAGAGCAGGAAGTAGCTGAAACTGAGAGATGACAGGCCTGAGGGGATCACAGCGCTGAACCACATGCACGTTTCTGAGAGCTTCTTTCTATAGACTGTTTAGGGGCAAATGCAGTGGCTATACTGTGGCTCCTTCAAGCCATCGTGTAGGGGTTTTATTAAAAGCTATAGAGTGAGCCATCTGATGAGCATCTGCAGCGTGTCATATACTAAACATCTGATGTGTTTTTAATAATCAGAGACAACACTGGAGATAGGGCTAGTTTCCTAATAGATGAAGAAACTGAAGTTTGGGGCAATGGGAACTGTGCCCAAACTCCTAAAGCTGACTGGGGCTAACTGGAGTGTGTGTATTGGTCCTGAGCTCTCAGTCTCGGGTTAGCCCTAGGCCTCTGCTCCCTCAGCCTGCTGTAACCACATTTAGATCCTACAGCCCTATGAGGCCACCAGTGGGCTGTTTTTGTGAGAATTTTCAGAACCTTCCCTGAGAGAACCCTTGTGAGGTGAAACCCTAGTAACTTCACAGCCATAAATAGCAGAGGCCATCTTCCTCTTCTTTTTTTTTCCTGGAAGCAGCTTAAACTGGGTTGGCCCTAGGGGCTTCAGCCTCACAGCTGGCATCCAACATGCCAGGTGCCAGGTGCAGTTGGCAGCTGGCAAGGTCGCACTGTGAAGGGCTACGGCCACAGGGTTCTGGGCCAGCCACCCTCCTCCTCACCCGCAGACATACTAATTCACGACTCAGACTTTCTTTTTTTTTTTTTTACTTCCTTAAAAGACCCAAGATGTACAAAAGGCAATGGATGAGGGAAGATTTAAGGATGCTGTGAAGCTCCGAGGGAGGTAAGTTATTTAGAAGAAAACCTTGTTACTCCAGGAGCTTCATTCCTCAGGTCAGGTCATTTAGAATGTGGTTAGAAGTTGTACTTACTGTATCAGTATAAAAATCTGAAAATCAAATGAAGTAATAACACAAGGCTTTTGGTTTTGTTTTCTTTTTTGTTTTTTGTTTTTGTGGGGTGAATGACTAGATGATTTAAAAAAAAAAAAAAAACCTGTTCTATTTGGCTTTTTGTTGGGGGCAGGGTGAGGGTTATTTAGAACCTAGTGAAATTAAGGTACAAGGTGACGCATTGCCAGCATTTTGAAAAGAAACTTCAGAGAGCCCAAGAGTGCCACTTTCCTTAGCCTGTTTCTAATCAAAATAATAGCACCCTGGGTCCTTGTTGAGGGCTGTGCATGCAGTGGATAATGTCAGGGCCCCTGTGTTCCCCAGTGGTGAAAAGACCAATAGAGAATTCATGCATCTGCCTGACATAAAACTGTCCTGCCCCGCCTCACCTGGATCCCTCCTGTGGTAATCCCGCTCTCAGCTTTGCCAACCAATGATGCCCTTTTCTTTTAGGAGCTTTGAAATCAACCTGCAGACCTACAAGCGACTTGCCATCAAGCTGCCTGATGATAAGATCCCAAAGGTAGGTGGCTGCCCTCCTGTGATGTCCCCTCCTCCTGTGGCCCCCGTGCCTTCCTGTCTTCCTTGGCACAGGTCCCAGCTCAGGTGCTGGCTCCTGCAAGAAGGCTGTCCTTGACCTTCCATCCTGACCTTTATCCCAAAGTGGAACGCAGTCACCTGGCGTTCACTTCCCCACTGAGCAGCAGTGGGAACTGGCATGCTTGTGGTGACCTGGGCCTGCTTTTTCCTGTTTGCAGACCAACTGTAATGTAGCCGTCATCAATGTGGGGGCTCCCGCTGCTGGCATGAACGCAGCTGTTCGCTCTGCTGTGCGAGTGGGCATCGCCGAGGGCCACAAGATGTTTGCAATCTATGACGGCTTTGATGGCTTCGCCAAAGGCCACGTGAGTCTTCCCAAGTGATCCTAGGCGAGTGGAATGCTTGTGGGGAGGCAAGCCCTCACCTCCACCCCAAGCTCCTCCCAGCACTTCCAATCCTGGGTTCTATGCCACTGTGCCTGTAAAGATTGCCTACTTAAACAATAGGTTCTGTGTTAAGATCTTTCCCTGAGTTAAACTGTCAGCCTTCCAATTAAACCCAGGCTGCAATGTATTTGTAAGTTTTCTCCAAATGCATTTAGGGAGCATGGTAGGGTGACAGTCTCCTACTTCACAGGCTGTAAGGTTTGTGTGAGGCACTGTAGGTATAGTGTCCGTGTCTAGCCTCCTTGTCCACTTCACACTAATCATTCAGCATTGCTGTAAGAAACACAGCCTTGTCCTGCCTCACAGTGCTTTATGGAAATAGCCTGCTGAAAGGCGGAAGTCTGAGCCATTTGTATTTTTTATTAGTATATATTTATAGTACATAATGATTGCATTCATTGGGGAGTTGGTGCATGTACCTAACATCTTAGTTCTTTTTATTTCCCTTCCCTCAGTGAGTCTTTTTTGAAGCTTTGTGATTTCTCTTCTGCTTTCTCACATTAGCTGTTTTATTCTCCGTTTGCACATTAGATCAAAGAAATCGGCTGGGGAGATGTTGGAGGTTGGACCGGCCAAGGAGGGTCCATTCTTGGGACAAAACGGTAATTTGCCAAGTATTCACTTTCCGACCTCCTCTTAAGGAAGGAAAAAGGGGCTTATTCTGGAAAAGAGTAACTGGATGTTGGTGCTGCTTCTAATTTATGGTAAAGAGTCCTAAAGGAAGAGGCATGAAGTGTGATACTCCTCTTCACCTCAGGAACTTGATGGTGCCCTGGGCAGCTGGGGATGTCTCAGAGCTTGGGATGAGAGGGAGGCTAACTTGTCACTTTCCCATCCCTGGGACGTAACACCTGACACCCCAGCTTAAAGAGAGCAGGAGAGGCTTACCTGGTTCATAATTTCCCATGAGTACAGTCCTAAGTTGTTGGGCTCCAAGGCAGAAACTCAGGGGAAGAAGCTGTTCCTTCTGTGGCAGCCCAGAAGCAATCCACCGCTCCCATTCAGAGCTCCCATTCAGAGCCCCCAGTGATGCCCCCAGGGGACTCCAACCAGATCCCACCTCCCAACAGTACTTTCAGCTACAGAATTCTGATGGATCCACCAATGAGCATAGCACTCCCTGATCCAATCACCCTCCAAGCACAGGAGGCTTTGGGGGAAATGTTTCAGATGGACCCCATAACACTTTTAGAAATTATTCTCTAGTAATTCTTTACTTGCATTTTTTTTTGAAGAGCAAAGTGAAAGCCTCTATCTGAAGCAGTTCATAAAGCTGAGTGGCAGTACTGAGCCTTAGTAATCAAGCCGTGAAAGCAAGCACTTATTAGGCTTTGCTGGAGGAGGTTCCTATTGGTGGAAACCACAAAACTGAGCTGCATGTTGACATGAGCTCAGATTTCCACAGCTGAGGGAATGGCCCCAGGCACTCCAGTATCAAAATCCATTTTTCTGAATTACAGTTAAGCTTCAGTGTCTCTGCAAAGCTGAGGTTAGTATATTTTCACCAGGTGTGATATTTAATAATAAATCTAAGTCTTTTTCATCATTGATCATCTCAAGGGTATAAGTACTAATATTGGTCCTTATTATAGTTCACATTTAATCTAGAAGAAAGAAATTTTTAGGTTAATCTAGAAAAAAATGTGCTCTGTGTTATTGTGATCCACTATTCCAAGGAAACCAATCATTTGTGCTGCTTTAAAAACAGGACCTCACTTTTATTGGTATATGAATGCAACTAGAGACCAAACTCTTAAAGTGAAATAAAATCTGCAGGGTACGATAGATACTGTGAAAAATGAATCAGTCTGTTCAAAAAGGAAGGAATTACTGAGATGACAAAAAGGACAGGAGAGGGTGGTGGGGGCAAGAGATATGTCTATGTATGTATGTATGCGGTATGGCCGGGGTAGTTGTGCTATGGATCTCTCCTGGCCTATGGAAAAGAGCAGTTAACGTTTAACCTTTTTTCTTTCTCATTTTTTTCTCTCTTCTTAATTTCTTATACTTTTTTTTCCTTTTCCAATTGTGTATGCATATATCTGGTAAACAACTATGTTGAAGACAATATGCCATACAACAACTACTGTCAAATTCCTATTATTTTATTTAATGAAATTCTGTATCATTTCTAATCTTTTATTATTACAATTTTGTATTCAAATAAATAAGTAAACAAACAAACAAATAAAAACAGGACCTCAGTACCACCCTGCTAAGAGTGAGGAAGGATGCCGCAGCACTGAAGTACATCTCCAGAGCTACCTGCTTCTGCTCTTGCTCGGTGCCATGGTGCTGGGCCTCGGGGTGGCAAAGCTTTAGTTAGCAGTAGATGAGTCTGTAACCACACATCCCAGGCCTCTGCAGGCTGGCTGTGAACCCTCAAGTGTAGGGCTTCTGGTCATGGCCCTGGCGTAGAGGGAACAACTTGGCAGTGTTGGGCGTACTTTGAAGCTGCTTGAAAAATTGAGTGGGATGGCTCAGGGGAATTTGCAGTTAGCTGTGTCAGCTCCAATTTGCAGTGCTTACATATTTCACTCTAAAACTTCTTACAAAAGCGTAAGCACTTTATTTTCTCCAATAAGGATGAGAGATGAGGAATGGATGTTGGATGGAATTTGGGGATGGAGCATAACCAAATACACTGCTTTTCTTGGTCACATCAATTGCAGTAAGTGACGGCACAGAAGAGAAATAGCAAGTGCAGGTGAATGTGGTTCTAAATGAAATTATATTGAATAATATAGACATAGAATTTATTTGGACACTGAATACTTCCATTTAAGTAATGGTTAATAATAATTGCAAGCTATTATGGTTAATTTTTTTTTCTTGTAAGGCAATAGGATTCTTTAATTAGACCAATTAGTTGAAACATCTCTCACTTACTTTTGAAAGACTCTCTCTTGAGATGTGGTTGCTGGCAACTGCTGCTTTGTAAAACCATTCACCAGCACTCACTGCTTAAGCTGCCATCTGCCAACCAGGATGGCAGGAGGGAAGCAGTCCACAGCCCTTACTTAGTGCCACAGAGTTTGGCCAAGGATGGGAGGTAGGAGCGGAGGGCTGAGGGATAGAGTGGTCTTCAAAGGTGTGACGCACCTCCTAGTACATGTGAAGCTTATAAAACGATCTGATCTCTCCTCCTGGTCTGTTCTCAGTACCCTACCTGGAAAATACTTGGAGCAGATTGCAGAGCAGATACGTGTCCATAACATCAATGCCCTGCTGATCATTGGTGGCTTTGAGGTACGATATTGTTTTAGTTTCAAGGACAGAGTAACAGCTCTGGCTTGGCTTCACACAAGTGTAGGACTTATTGACTACTCTGTAGGAACTGGAATTATGAATTCCCGAGCCCAACTGTCACTGGTTAGTTGAAATGCAACAAGTGTAATGAACAACATGGTGGCAGAATATGATGTAAGCCCGACCTAGTTCCGATAAAGTAATGTACTAGGGAAGCAAAGGCTTGGCTCCTTAACTGAGACTCATCTATCCAATGAGCTCTGATTTATTTCCAGTCTATGGAAATCCATCGTTTAAATCTGAAAACTATTGTTTCTAGAGAAACAATCGTTACATAATTAAATTTCCTTTGTAGATTTTTAAAATCATATACCATATTAGACTGTAGTCTTTGGTTATATCCTATTAAATAAAGATCTGTCCCAAGATAATATTTTGATTAAAAAATATAAGAACCTTGAATAATCAGATTGTTACCAATAAGAGATTATTTGTTCTACTTTTAAATGATTCTGTTTTTCTCCTTTGTGCTTAGAAAACTGCTATCCTTGTCTGTGGTCTTAATGCATCTCTGTGTTGATATTTTAGTGCTCCATGGTATCCCAATATGTACCCTGTGTGCTCTGGTAGAAGTGGCTCCCCGAGGCTTCCACGCCCTCGCTCCTGGCGCCACCCCTCCGTGTCCCTCTCTCCCCTTTCCTGGCCCCCACATTCACACACACTTATCTGACAGGCCTACCTGGGACTCCTAGAGCTGTCAGCTGCCCGGGAGGAGCATGAGGAATTCTGTGTCCCTATGGTTATGGTTCCTGCTACTGTCTCCAACAATGTGCCCGGTTCCGATTTCAGCATCGGGGCAGACACAGCTCTGAACACTATCACAGACGTAAGTGCGCGTGTGCCAGCAAAGCAGGTGTGGCTGATGCTAACCCCAGACCCTGGCCCTTTTTATCTACCAGTACGCGGGAAATAGCTCCTGCCAGCCACCACTCAAAAGTCTAAATGAACTCTCTTATTTTTTACTTATTTTAGCATGAAAATACATTAATAAGTGCTTTAGGTGCTCAAACTCACTGATCTAGCTCGCCAGACGTTTAGCATCTGTCCTCCTGTGCAGCCATGTGCTGACATCCGTCCTGTCACTGTCTAGACCCATGAAGTGACAGTGAGCTGCTGCCATAGCCGAGCAGATCAGATCGTGGTGTTTTGTGATCTGATGATCATTAAAATGAATTGTTTTGTTGTTTTTGTTTTTGCTTTTTAAGATGCTCAGCCTAATTTATTGGCAGCCTATGATGTCTTGTGAATCTTGAGTCCAAGGTTCTCTACTTGTTGCTTAAAGATAGATATTGAGCTAAATGCCTTGTCATTGTATTCATTGACCTGAATTCATTGCTTACGCTTATTATATTTTCGTTGTAGCCATCACCATTATTTTTCCATTAAATTGGTGATCTTAAATTATATCCAAAAATATTTATGCTGTTTTAGGGTTTGTTTTTTTTAACTCAGTATCTTAAAATTTTTTAGTTATTCTGAAGTTTTTATTTTCCTTAGGAGATCTAGAGCTTGTAAATGCTGTTTTCCTTAGATTCTTTTTTTCTTAAATTCTTGGCACCAAATTTATTTCTAGTACTGGTAAATAAAAGACCGCCAAAAAGCTTTAAAAATTAAACTCAGATGGTAAATATGGCTCCGCACGTGTTTCTTGCTTTTCTGAACTTCTTAAAGCTTATTCAGTTTTTTTACTTAAGCATCATGTCCAGTGTCTCCTGGAAGCGATATTTATTTGCCATCACTAACCTCTTACTTTTAAAAGATTGCACGTGCTTTGTGGTGATGGTTCTGATAGCTTTTGCTGCTATTGACTGATTCAGGCTCTTGATGAATTTTCATTTGTAAATATGAGTATCTACCACAAAATGAATTGTATTGTTTTTTTCTTTTGTAACTGCTCCAGCTAGATTTTAAGTCTGCATAAGATGAGTTTGCAAGGAAAGCAATTAGAGCCTCCCACTCCCACCCCTACCCCCACCCCCACTGTCACCTAATTAAATTTACCTTAGTGGCCTAGGAGGGATCTGGACAGCTGTCATTTGCAGTTAGTGGGTCAAAGCTTCTGTAGGCACCAACCAAGATTGGTATTTATTGGAGGTGGGTGTTTGTCTCCTCATAGATATTTGAGATGTACTTGCAGGCATGAGGGAAAAATTCTCTTATTTTACAATTTAAAGTGCTTCTGCTACAAGAATTATTTTCCCCCAGATTTTAAATATATATTACATATATAGTGGAAAATCTGAAAACCAAAGTATATCAGGGAAAACCCCAAATTATCTACTCCTCTTCCCTTTTACTTACCTTTGAGGTGTTTTTTTTTTTTAAATTTAGTCCTTTATTCATTTGAGTTTTGCAAGGCTAGACTGACCACTAATAATGTTTGAGAGAGAAAAAGAACAAGTAGGTACTTACAATTTCTGATGGATTCAGGCATAATCATACATGGTAAGTGTGTGTCTGTCTTTGTGTGTGTTCTGTTGCTGAGGCTCCAGGGAGCTGGATTGTCTTGGTTTTGCTGTCTCAAAGTGTATGGCAGGGGCTGGGCTAGTCAGGATGCCCTCAGTGCATGCTGCGACTGCTCTAGAGCCTGGCAAAGGATGAGAAGACAGCTAACAGTCCTTGTGTTTCCTGAAGGTGCAGGGCCCACAATATAGCATGGCACCAGTTTTTTCCAGTGTTCTTTATCAGTGGTCAAGTTGATTCCTTCTAATATAGTTTGGATCTGGTTCTGACAGGGGGCTAGCATCATCTTTAGAAAATGAGGGCATAAAGCAACTCTACACACATCCCCCATTCCCTTCTGCCACTCTTCTGGTATATCAAGAAAGCCCTCAAAGATTAAGGGCCCACAGCAAGTTAGTATCAGTCTATTAGCTGCACTTTTTAATAGCTTAAAACATGTGACCTAGACAGGTCACCTGTGTAGTCTGAATAGCACTTAATTTTACAACCCAGGGACGTCCTCTAGAGTTTGGTGGTCCTCATCTGCAGGTGTTTTCAGAGCTAGGGGACATCTGCAATCTCAAGTCACATTTTGGGTTGTTGGATCCAAGAAAAGGGATGCTCCTGGCATCTAGTGGGTAGAAGTCAGGGGTTCTGCTGATTATCCTGCAGTGCATGGGCTAGTCCCCACCAGAGGGAATTACCTGCCTTTATCAAGGTCAAGAAACCCTGAGCTAGTCTTAGTTTATCAAACTATCATTACCTTTGGGTCTTTAATCTTTTTTTTTTCATCAGTCAGTCATTTCCTCCTTGCCAGCAGTAATGCTTAACTTACAGATACATCCTTAGAACTAAATCTCAGTAAATGCAGACAGTCTTCTGGAGAGAACAAAGTTAACAAGGTAGCTCAGAGCAGATGTGTAGGAAATTCTCATGACACAGCAGTAGGATTTTGCAATTTGACTTCCTTTTTATGCCTCACCATTGGTGCAACATTTTACTCTACCTCAAAACAAAGCTATCTGAGTATGAGCTGCCAATGAATGCCATGAAGGTGGCATGGAGCAAAGCCCAGCTGATAGCTCTGAGTTATGATCACCAAGAACCTGAATAACATCATTGCAGCCCTACAACTCTATCCCAGGTCTTTCTTGGTGTGGGTCACTCCAAATGTGCAGAGAAGTTTGATAGTCTGTGAAAATGCGCATACCTGGCCAAGAGGAGGTACAGCCACTGTCACTCCCTGCAGACCCAGAAGCAAGCATCTTCTGTGTCCTTAAAGTTTTCTACTTTCAGGGCAGGCACTCGTCCTCATGTTCACCCCTCATTTGCTTGGAGATTGAACAAAATAAAAGTGGAGTGAAAGGGAATGAAAATGTACAAATTCTGGGAGTAATACAACTGTTATCAGAGGTTTTGACGTAGAGTTACTGAACTGTCACTCCCTGCCTGCAATCAAGCCTTCTGACCTGGCTCACACAGAATTCTCTGGCCTCCAGGCTGGTCACCTGCACCCTCTGACTTCAGGTAGAAGCCTTCTGAGGGACACAACCAGTGTCCTAAATTAGCCCTGTGGTAGAACCTGTTCCAGGTTAACCCTGAGCTAGGCTATTCCTCAGTAAAGTGAGTGACAAAAGGTGCTGAGGAGCCTGGCAAATCGCTTGGGCACCGATCAGTGGCATCTCTAGGCAGTTCTGATGTAAATGGGCACTGTTAATGATGCCCACAGTAACTGCCACAACCAGCATCCAAAAAAAAGCAGGATCTCATCCTGTGCTAAGACCTCCTAAGGGGCCACATACTGAGATCTGTTGGAGGTGAGGGCTGGCTGTGATGGGCCCCGGGGAGCTCCTGACCACACTATGCCATTATGTCCCAGTGTTGACTGTGTCACCTTCCTACTGACCACTCCAAGGACTAACCTGCTTGCAAGTCCACAGCCCAGTGTCCAGAACCCTTAGGCCACACAGACTCTAGAACTCATGATGTTTGGATTGTAGGGTGGTACTACTAGCACATAGCATTTATTATAAAACCCTCATAGGAAGGCCAACATTAGCATCTCTGAAGCAGATTAGACTGATGCACCAAGACTATAGATGGGTCAGGCTTGCCACCAAATAGGAACTCATTGCTCTGTTGGGAGCTGTTTGACTTTAGGAACTATAGGCTAGTGGGCTTGCATTCTACCACTAACTCAGTTTTTACCTGTGGCAGACCATAAAACCTCTGCCTTCGGGCTAAAGAATAGCTCACTCTCTTGACATCTCAGCCCAAAATTTTCACAGTGGAATTCCAAAGCAATGGCCCAGGTTCTTGCTGGTCTATCCTGCTTTTAGTGTAAGCACTGCCTTGGGGGCCCTGAAAGGGAAGCTCCCTCCAGAAGGGAAGCACTTTCTCCTCCAAGAGCAGAGAAATAGCAGAAGCTAGGGCTCCTGCATGGCAGGCTGGGGGTAACCTAGTTGCATGCCCTCCTATGTGTCCACCTTCCGTGGCAGCATGTGCCTGCCTGCAAGGGACCCCTCTCTGCATCAGTGATGCCAGTCATTTGATGTCCTCCTGAAAGCCATGTGCTCTCCCCACCCTTTGCCTGCAGACGTTACGAGATTGGCGTTGGCTGTACTTAAACTTCCCAACTTAACTGTCTTCCTCCTCCTGCTCTGAGATGCCAAGAAGCGAGCAACTGTTCCATCTAATGACTAACACCATGATGCCACATCTGTCCCCTGCCTGATGCCTGCTTTGCTGCTTACTTTGCACTGCCTTAACTCAGCTGCTTATGACCTCAGCCTATGGGATGAGGGGGACAAGGAAGAGGGCCAGGCCATGTGACCCGTGCATAGTTAAGGCACACCCTCCTCCCTGCAGGGATGCTAAGCTAGGCGTCTCTTTGGCTCTGTGGCTATGTTGATCCGCATGAAACAGCTTCACCTTGATGACTCGGGTCCCTCTGTCACATCCTGGAGCCACAGCCCACACCCACTGACCAGCCGGTGACGTGCCTGTGCCCCGCTAACTGCCTCGGCCCTGCTGCTTCAGGCTTTCCACAGTGCGCTCATAATGGCTCAGGCGCGAGACAGCCACAAGGAGTATTGCATCGTTGTGTGCGTCGTGGCTGCTACTCTTAGCAACAATGTCCCAGGCACAGACTTTAGTATTGGTTGTGATACTTCCCTGAATGTGGCTGTCGAGGTAAGAGAACTCTGTTTGTACTCATGCTTTGTTTTAACCATGTGTTTCTTCTGCCTTAAGAAGACTACCTGTCAGGCCTCCCTCCCATCATAGGCTCTTTGTCCCAACTTTCACCCTAAGCAGAAGTTGAAAGGGGAGCAGGTCACATGGCACATGCCTGTAGTGGGAAGCTGAGATGGTAGTATTGCAAGTTCAAGGCCTGCTTGGGCAAATTAAAATAAGGGCAGGGTTACAGTTTAGTGGTACAACACTTGCCTATCTTGTGTGAGGCCCTAAGTTTCATCTTTGGCACTGTCAAAACTTTAAACGGGGGAGGGTGGGGAAGGAAAGAAATTGAAAGGTGAAACATTTAAATAATAATTTAGAACAAATGAACCAGATTTATTTTTATTTTCCCCTATTAGTTTGACTATAACAGGATAATTTTTCCTAGTGCCTTCTCCCTAGGCTTTTTCAAGACAGGGAAGCCTGTCTTTGTCAATTAAAGATAACTGTCCCATGCAGTCTTTTTATTATACCATCTAAGCCAGGGGTGCTATGGGCATGGTTTCTGGTAAGGCTGCTTGCCTCTGTCCAAAGTCTAAGAGCAAGAGGTTGATCACTTGAGAGGGGTCATTGAGCCAATCACAGAAGAGTGCACAGAGAGGATTCAGGTGCTGGTGAGCATTTCCCGAAGGGATCTCTCAGTCTTGGGGGAACTGATCTCTTAGTTCTTTAGAAGAGGAAGCATGCTCCCACACTACAGTCCACTAGTTCTTTGTTTTTTGGGTTTTTTTTGTTTTTTTTTTTGTTTTTTCTGTCCTAACCCTGTAGCAACCTCCACTTTATCATTTACCCTTTCATTAATATTTTTCAACAACTAGTGTAGCAATGTGACTGCTCCTCTAGGTTTTCCCTAGAGCATCAACTGTGTGTGATATGGGAGGCCACTGGTGCTTGGTGTTTATTGACCAGGTGACTGGTGCTGCCCGGCAGGCCCAGCTATGGCTGCTGTCTCCCCTCCACATGTGGGCATGACACTGCTGGATTTTTCCTCCCACTTCAAAGCAACCAGGGCTACCAGAATATGAGCTGATAGCATTTGCACTTTTTCTTGTCTCTCCTTCTTTGGGTAACTGAATTTGACAAGGCTGGAATAACTTACTATGTTTAGAAGAAGCTAATTCAAGCCTTCAGAAAGAATGTTTAGGAACAATGTTTTTAAACTCCAAGCAAAGGCAGATGATTGCAGTCCAGCTGTCATCATTTTTCAGTCAGTGGTGCACGGAGCACTGGGCCTCTGCTCAGCTGTCAGGTTTGCTCAGCATAGGTTATGTCTCACTGCCAGCCCAGCTAGAGCCAAAGACACATGTCCTCACAGCAGAGCTCCTTTGCCAGGAGGGCTTGTTTACTATTAATCAATTATGACACTGTTCTTTGAATTAGCAGCAAATAATTCTTAAAATGGGCATGTGGAGGAGATTATGTTGGGAAAATAATGCACATGGTATTGTTCCTCCCATAGTGGGACCTGATGTCCACCTGCCTGCCTCACTGTAGCCACCCTTCCTGTGTAGCCCGGTACCCCCCATAATAGTTCTGAGCCAAGGACTGCAGTGAGGCTTTAAGGACTTAACACTATGCAGAAATACTCAGTACAGACACAACATCAATCTATTTTTCTTCTTCACTTCTTAGCTTCCGGAGCATGTAAAGCTATCCACCCACCAAACCACAGAGTGACTCCTGAATAAAGCAACTAATGGGGGTGGGGTGGTAAGAATCTGTCAAAGAAATTGGAGGTACAGGTTGGAATGATTTAAATCAAACCTATACCTATTCATCCAAGTGTTCTTTTAAACTTAGCAAAAGTGTTGAAATGAAATTTTCTACATCATTGGCACAGAACCCTCTTTCCTCTTCCCCTAAAGGTTGATCCTAAGCCCAGAGCACCACCTCCCTTCCTGAGTTCACTTAGAACCATGGGGACAAGTGTAAGGATTGTGTAGGATCAGGCCTAGATTGGCTGATGGATGGGCCAGATGGTGCATGCATTTATTTTGTCCAGTGACATTTACTGAACATCTACTATGTGAGAAGCACAGCACTATGTAGTATAAGCCCAGCCCAGGATTCCTGTTGTCATGGAATTTACCACACTAGTGAGTGCAGAATGATGTACCAGGATGGCTTCTATGAAGAAAGGTTATGAGAACCCCCATTAGAGTCAACCATCTCATCCTAAAGATTGGGCACCATTTTCCAGAGGAACTAACATTAAGCTAGGTGGAAGCTAAGGAGGCAGGAAGGAACCTGAGTTTCATGAGCCTATTGTGCCAAATAACTACAAATTTCAGGCCTTGTCTTAGAGCAATATTCACTTTGCCACAGCTTCCCAGGGCAGAAGCCATGGAGCTGAAGTAAAGGGGTGGGGACCTAGAGGTGCTCTCTTCTACTTTCTTGAGCCCAAGCCCCTTCTCTCTTCCCCAAACCAGCATACGGCATCTTGCTCCAGTGTGTGGTGACCTCCTGCCTCTATATCCAGTCTTACTGTGTGTCTCTCTCTCTTGTGAGAACACACATGATGCCACTTACAGCCTATCCAGATAGTTCTGGATAGCCTCTATGTGGCAGATCCTTAACTTACTCACAAGGGAACATGGCCAGGCTCCAGGGATTAGGCTCTGGAGACCTTTGGTGCTCCCCATCCAGTCCACCACCATGTCCTGAGACCAGCACACGTGAAGGCCCTAGAACCGTAGCACAGCACCTTTCTGGGCCAGAACAGCCCCTGGAGCCTAGAACAGCAGGGAGGGGTTCCATCAAAAGACTTTAATGCAGGGTTGAAGTAGTAGTGAAGGGTTTTGAGTTGTGCTAGAACTCAATCAAATTTGGTTTTTGTTGCTGACTTCCAGCTATGTGTAGAGAGAGTGGGTGCCAAGGGCTGGGATAGAGGTTTTGCAGTCTCAAGGAAATGAGTGGTACCTAGACTGGGGTGATTGGCTGGAGGAAGAAAAGGGATCTTTTTTTTTTCTTTTTTTTTTTTTTTTTCTGAACCCTGAGCCTGGACCCTCATGGAGAGTAAACAGGAAGACATTTCATTCTGAGACCTGGTGCCTGTTTGTCTGGAGGGCTTCTCTGGGTGTCTTTAGCTAAGCAGCTACTCTCTGTGAGTAGAGGTAGCTTAACTATAACATAGTTTCCATGGTGCACTGAAGATGACCAAACCTGTCATAGGGAGCTTTTGAAAAAAAAATGAAAAAGAGCACAGAGGTTGCCCTTAACCAGCTAGCCAGCTGGCGCTCCCATACACCCTAGCTTCACACCAGCTCAGTGTTGACCTCCAGGGAAAGCACCAAAGACATGCTCAAAAAGCAGAGGGAGCTGACTTGGGGGTCTGGCTTTCTCCTCACCTTCTGAGGGGTCCAGGAAAAGGGTAGCGCCACACCAGGTCCCCCGCATGGGTGTTTGTCACAATAGAGGCAGCGCTGTGGCGGCTATGTGCACTGTACCTTTATACCCTGTGCTGACTGCATGCCAGGCTTGGTGGAGGTGTGGCTGTAGTTCGTGGCAGAGAGCAGGGCTCCATGCTGCTGTGCATCCAGCACCAGCCCCAGCCCCGGCTCTGGCTTGTAATAAATGATCTCTTCTGTCTGTGACCAGACATGTGACCGAATCAAGCAGTCTGCCAGCGGCACTAAGCGTCGTGTGTTCATCATCGAGACCATGGGGGGCTACTGTGGATACCTGGCCAACATGGGAGGGCTGGCAGCTGGAGCTGATGCCGCCTACATTTTTGAAGAGCCTTTCGATATCAGAGATTTGCAGGTATGTCACAGGGGCAGGCCACTGGGGGCTCTGTTCACAGGAGGGTGAACTTTCTCCCTGCTGCTAAAGAAATGCTCACATTGATGGTTGTTTTCTTTGGAGGGGATGGAGGTGGTATTGTAGGCTATCCCACATCGCGTGCCCTTCAGTTACCTCACTGAGTCTGCATGCCTTTACTTTGGTACCAGCGCTGTGAGTGCATGAGTAGATGGAGAAGGGCCCATTTTATTCTTGTGCCAAGACACAGGCTTATTCTCTTTTAGTCTGTAACTAAATCATTTCATCTATTATGTTTTTTTATGTATATCTTTGTCAGAAGGCATTCAAAGCTGATATTTACTTGTTTAATATAAGCAACTCTGCTTAAGCCTCAAGATATGGCCACAGGTCAGACTTCCCATGTACCTGAGGGTGGGAAGATTTGTGGGGCTGGAGGGCCATGTCCTGGCTGGAGCTCTGGCACCTGCCCACAGGAAGCAGCCTAGTGCCCCGTGCAGTGCTCAGTTCAGCTGGGAAGATGAAGTCCTCCCCATGAGGGTGGATAAAGCTGCCTGCGACAGTGTAGTGGCTTACCTCTCGTCAGGGGACAGCACACATGCCACCATGTAGAAGCAGTACAGGAGCCTGTTTCATGCTGTTTTTCTTTTTAATATTTTCAAGCTAACAAATGTTTTGAGAGCAGTTTTAGGTTTATAAAATAGTGCAGAAGGTACATAGATTTCCCATACACTGTACCTCGCACAGCACACACACCCCCAGCCTCCCCTACCACAGCAGGACCATTACTGTGGGTAAACCTTCACTGACAAGGCCCTCCTGAGTTCGTGCTTCCCATGAAGACCTTGGCTTCTGTGGCCTCTGGGTCAGATGAAATTCCGGCTCAGCTGCGTGGGCTTCAAGCCCAGGCCTGGTCTGGCATCCAGGGAGTGGCGGGAACCTCAGACCAGCTCTAGGTGGTCATAGGTTACATCAGGAGAGAGCAGGAGACCCAGAGCACCAGTGTCTGCTCAGACCCAGAAGCCTTGTTCAGTTGCTAAACTCCCTACAGAAGGATCAGCCTGGGTAGGTTAAGATAGAAACTGAGCAAATCCATTCATGAAAGTTATGATGATACCTGATTCTGAACCAAGTAAGTAAAGAGACGGCTAGGTGTTTTGCTTTAGCTTTTGCTTTGTTTCCAGTGCTAGGGGTTGAACCCAGGAACTTTATACTGAGCTATATCCCTGGCCCCCCTGCCTTTTATGGGGCAGAGCCTCACTAACTCACTCAATCCCCCAGGCTTGACTTGGACTTGTAATCTTCCTGCCTCAGCCTCCCAGAATACTGAGATTACAAACATATACCACCATGCCTGGCTTAGTGTTGTTATTAATGCCCTTTCTGTATGCCTGTGACGGGATGTTAAAACCATAAATTTATTGGCAGTGTTGAATTTTGTATACTTCAAAATCCCGAGGCCAGTGCCACAGTAGCACTTAATATGGCTCTCAGCACATGGTAGATGCTTAAGAAAGTTGATAGGACTAAGATATGATTATATGTAAAAACCCCGCTTTTTAGGATGAGTCGCAGGAAATTAACTTTTGGTAATCTGAGCATATTGAGATGATATTGCACATTCTTTCAAGATACTAACAGAATTTGTGTATGGATATAAATCTTTTTACTTTTTCTTGTCAGAAAATATTCATAAGGATTCTATATAAAGTCAGGCAATAATAGCAAGACCCTGTCTCAAAAAGACCAATCAATCAATCAATAGGTCAGGCAATAGCCATTTTCTTTGAAGAGCTCTAAGAGCATATTGTCATGAATGTGGTAAGGAGCGACAGGTGTGAAAACATTAGATAAATAGATGTTTAAAAAGGGAAACTTATTTCTTTTTTAAAACATTCCCTGTGGAAGTTATATATTCTACTGACTAAATAAAAATCCCTCACAACGTAGAGCTGTTCTGGGACACAACACCCAACACCACAGCTTATAAGCGGTTTGCTTTAGCTCAGTTGCAGAGGATTCAGTCCGCAGTCTTGGCTCCAAGGGAGGAACAGGCGCAGGAAAGGGTGTGGTGGAGCAGAGCCACACAGTCTTAGCTCAAGGCAGCCAAGAAGCATAGAAAGGAAAAAGCACCAGAGGGAGCCGGGGACGGGCCCAGACACATCCTGAAGTGTGCTCCACCGTGTTCTTTCCCCAACGCCTAGCTTGCTATCTTCTCTCTTACTGGCTGCAACATCAGCATTTACACTGTAGTACTGGCACACAGTAGATGCCTAGTAAATATCATCATCTGATGAACAAAATGATTTTTTTCTAGACCAATGTAGAGCACCTGACAGAAAAAATGAAGACCACCATCCAAAGAGGTCTTGTGCTCAGGTAATGAAAATATACTTTTTGTTTTATGTTTTTGCATACCAGGGATTAAATTTGGGACCTTGCACTTGCCAGGCAGGTGCTTATGCCACTGAGCTATCTCCCCAGCCCAATATACCTATAATCTTATTTCACTTCAGACCTAAGTTCTTGAAAACTGTCTTACGATTTGAAATGTTAAGTAGCTTGGTCCTTTTACCACTGATTCCGTGAATACTGAAGAAACACAGAAGCACATGCTCACACTTAAATAAAAGATGACTGGCCAGGCACACATCTGTAGTCCCAGTACTTGGAAGGCTGAGTTCTAGGCAAGCTACAAAGTGAACTCAAGGCTAGCTGGAACTGTGTAGTGAAGCCCTATCAAATAAACATAGTTATTTTTAAGATTTTTGCTCTGGGGCTGGGGAGATAGCTCAGTAGAATAAGTGCTTGCCTAGTGAGCATAAGGGCCTGAGCTCAAACCCCGGTTCCGCAAAAAAAAAAAAAAAAAAAAAAATTTGCGCTGTAGTTCTTTGTCTTACAAGATGTCTGCCAAGTGTTTCTTTAAGGCCTTGAGCTTTATAAAGGAACGAATACATGGAGTCAGGGTAGGGCAGGAGACTAAAGTGACTGAGCTGGCCGGTGGCCAAGCCCCTCTGGCATCTGCAGACCGACAGGTAGCACAGAGCCCCAGGAAGGCCCACTCCTGGCACCTGCTCAGTGCACTCAGCTGCTCCCCACTTGTTTCAGAAATGAGAGCTGTAATGAGAACTACACCACAGACTTCATTTACCAGCTCTACTCTGAAGAAGGCAAAGGCGTGTTTGACTGCAGGAAGAACGTGCTGGGCCACATGCAGCAGGTAGGGTGACACCCCACAAAGCAGAAGGTGATGCGTACTTGTGAGGCCCTTTTTTAGACTGCGCCTTATTTTAGACATATTGGGGGATGATATATAAGTAAATTCCATCGTGATTTGAAAACAGTATCTGGTTTTCAAGTCATACAAAATACCATCAGTTTTTTTTTTCCCTGTGAAATTTGGGTATGTAGGGGTTTTAAGGAAAAGTACAAACTTTCATGTAAATAATGACACCACTTCATTGAAATTCTTTTATTTTTCCGGTTGGAAATTCTTACTCAAATTAAATACTTTGTTAAATTAAATATTGGGATGTATTGTCAAAAATGAAACATCAACTCAGTGATGCTTGAGATTTACAAAAATCAAAATGATTTGGAAAGGATCATACCTTTGCTCTCATTTAGATTTATAAATGCACCTCGCATGACAGCAGAGCTGGGCCTGGCAATAAGTCATCCAGGTCTCTGAATTTAGAAGTTTCTTTCCATTGTTATCTTCTCTTGTATTTTAAAAAAAATTTAAGACTCTCTACCATTGTGAAGTATTCCTGAGTTCGATACCACTATATAATGAAATAGTAGGCAATATCCATTTTTGTGTAAACAAGTCTAGTTTAACAGATTCTTAAAGAAAATTAAGATCACTCCCAATCCCAAAATAAGTTCATAAAACCCTGATAGAAAAGTCTAAGATGAAAACTGTTGTTTGTCCAGGTGATAAAAATCCTCATCTCTAGAAGACAGAGCATTATGATACTGAATAGAGGCTACAGAAATCATTTTTGCTTTTTTTTTTTTTCTTGGTCCCAACTATATATTTGCAAGTTTGCTTTCATTCAAAATGTGAACTTTTTTTTAAATTACAAAAATTTTCATTTGGTTTTAAAAGCAGGAAAGCTTATATAACTAATATCCCACACAATTCACCCACCAACAGGGTGGAGCACCTTCTCCATTTGATAGAAACTTTGGAACCAAAATCTCTGCCCGAGCTATGGAATGGATCACGGCCAAACTGAAGGAATCCCACGGCAAAGGTACAGCATCACCGGGAGGTGGCGCAGCCCTGAGAGTGGAGACTGTTGTATGCATGGGGTGCTCTTTCCCTTCTTAAGACTATAGCTTTGAGTAGTGACAGAGCTAGCAATGCTCCTCCTTATCTTTAGTTATACCATCTTGGCTGCCTCTACAACTTCCTTCAAATAGTTTTCCTATTTCAGTCTCTTTTATAAAAGTTTGTACACTTTGGATCTATTTTCCCAATTTATCAGTTGAAAGCATCTCTACTAACCTTCAGCCTCTTTACATTTACTATTTAACTTAAATCCCCTTCTGTAATGTAAGCCCGTTTTCCTGTTCTAATAGCGAAATATTTACTCACCACTACTGCTGAAAACAAAACAACTGCTTTTCAGGACTCCCTCACCATCGTGGTGACTGCTGTACCTGGCAGGTGGCATAAGTCACCCCTCTTCTCAGTGGGAAGGGAGGCTCCGTCACAACCTGGGCCTCTCTTTTCCTGTTCTGAGAGGCCTGTAAGTGAGCCCTAGAAGAGACAGCTCGGACAGCTGAGCTGCACACTGGGGAAGCCTGCACTCGAGCCGCCCGGTGATAAAACAGCTGCTTCTCAAATGGAATCCACACTCCCCGTCAGGATCCCCCAGTGTGCTGTGAGAAATGGAATCCCCTGGCTTTTACTTCAGGTGGTTCTAAGAAATCTGCATTGTCATGTAATTTTGCTTCCTAAAGTTAGCAAGCTTGCCTTTTCCTCTTACCGTTCTTTCCTTCAGAAATCGTTTTATCTATGTGTCTATCCAATAGGATGTTAGTAATTCTTAGGGTTTTTTTTTAACTTTACAGGAAAAAAATTTGTTACTGATGACTCCATTTGTCTGCTGGGAATACGCAAAAGAAACTTGGTTTTTCAGCCTGTAACAGAACTGAAGAAGGAAACAGATTTTGAGTGAGTCAGCAAAACACTGTATATCCAAATCTCATTACCACCAGAAAGAGTTACAGGAGTCATGAGAACGGAGGATCACCACTACCTGGTTAGATATAAACAATTCATCCAAGTATGTTGAGGAAGACGTTAGCTTGAGGATAATTTTTTTAAATCAAGACTCTTTAACTAGCTGCGATGACATACTCCTATAATCCCAGAACTCTGGGAGGCTGAAATAGGATTGTAAATTCAGGCCTATCATAGTATAACCCTGCATCAAAAATTTAAAAAATATAAAAGGGCTAACATATATGTAGTTCAGTGATGTAAAGGCTCTGGTTTCAATGCCCAGTAACACACACACACACACACACACACACACACACATACACACACACACACACATAAATAAGGCAGGGGATCAGGCATATAGCTCAGCAACATAAGCAACAAGCATTTGCCTGCCAAGCACAAGGTCCAGAGTTCAATTCCTGGTATGTAATAACAATAATAATAATAATAAAGAATTTTTAGAAATGGAAATATAATTATTTCCTTTGAAAGTTGTTTTACCTAAAATCTGTTCAGGCGACCCACAAAGCTCATCTTTTCTGGCATCACTCTACTGCTGGACACAGGAGCATGGGGCAGCTACAAGTTGGCTTCCAATGGTGCATGGGGTACTCACTGCCATCTTTTCTCCCCTCACAGGCACAGAATCCCCAAGGAACAGTGGTGGCTGAAACTCCGGCCACTCATGAAGATCCTGGCCAAGTATAAAGCCAGCTACGACGTGTCTGACTCTGGCCAGCTGGAGCCTGTGCGTCATCCCCACGGCGTCCAGGAGGAGCCTGCCAACATCTGAGCGCCACGTGCCCCCACTGACCTGCCCCCATGACGAAAGAGACCTGGGGCTCACTGGGACCATCCTTTTTGTAACCTTTATTTATCAGCACTTTATGCAAGTATTATTGACCGCAATACCTAGTCAGAAAGCATCAACCACCAGTGTCATTCCTATACCCCACACAGATCCGAGGAAATGAAACCACCTTCACACGCTTGCTCCGATGAGTTGTTTACTGTTCCTTGTATTTTGTCTCATGCTTCAAAAATTCATGTATCTAGTGGAAGTAAAGATTTGGCTAAAATTCCAATTGTACTCTATTTTTTAATAGCCTAAAACTTACAAGATTTGTAGGTGGCCACTGAAGATTTTTCAAGCAGTTTTGTGAGCAGAGATTAACAAAATATCTCTATAAGGAATCAGTGAACTAGGCTCAAGCGTGAAGTCATAAAAGGAAAAAAAGACAATGCTTTGACAAGTAGCTGCTGTCACACTGAGTAATATAGAACTCCCCTCCTGAGAGTTGGTGTGGAGCACAGCCCTGGGCCAGGACACCCAGGCACAGGACCAGCTCTGGCAGCTGTGATGACAAAGGCAGGGAAAATCACAGAACTCCAGACACACATGAAACAAGGTGTAGATCAAAAATGAAAAACATGCACGTAAGCCCTAAGAATAAGGTGTCTTTCCACCTGAGCTGTACATTACAGCTATCAAGGGGGTTTTCAAGAAGAATCTGACATCTATCATGTCCTCCATACCAAAATAGTCCTAGTGCTGACAGGCCCTGAGTTTGAACTCTCCAGAAGGCTGACATGTTGTCCATGAGCGAGGATGATGGAATCCTAGGTGACAGCCCACCCAAGTGATGGGCGTCCACCCGGCAGGCAGAAGCATCTCTACCTCTTCTCTAGTCTTTGTGCTCTCAGATCTAGTCTGCAAAAGCCAAAATCCAGACATCTGTGTCCCAGAAATGAAAACATTATATAAAGGTGGGGGAAGAGATGATCAAAATAAGTTCTGTTTAGGAAATCTGGGAAGAAAACAATAAATGGACAGCTGGTACTGAGTTTTCTGGCTCAGTGAAGACAAAATCAGAGAACTTCAATTTAATGCTTGTTAACCAAAGATGCCTACTTCTTGACCCAAACTAGGCTGCCCTGTGTGATTCACATCTGCTGGGTGGACTTCTCCTCAGGTCTGTGACACATGCACACCTCTTAGACATCATACCAGATAGCTGCTGAAACTTTTACTCATTTTAAATAAAGACCATCACACATACTACTTTGGCAAAACATTTAAAAAGACAGGTAGGTCACAGTTGACTTTTATTTTTAAAATAAATGTTCTAGGACAATAACTTTTAAAATTCCATCTTGTTTATATTTGGTATTTAATGCATGATTATCTCAATCAGTTTCTTCATGCTCTGTAT
>PVKN010004161.1:0-34434 GCA_004027915.1 Capromys pilorides
AAGATGGAAACAACGGAAAAGAAAATTAACGAGTTCTTAGTGAGCAATATGTAGAATAAGTAAGCTGAAAACTGAGAATTCAATTCTTCCATACAGCACTATTGCTGTCTTTGTATCCTTTTGAAAGTGTTGGTATTAAGTATTATCCCAGCGAAACACATACTTTAAAGACCATTCTAGATAAACATTAAACATGGGAAAGAAAAACTCAAAACAACAAATATCAAACAAGTTTATGATGCATGATTTTCAAAATTGGGAGAAAAGACATTTATATAATTCTGTAGAACCCCTTTGAATGTGGGATAGTCCTTAGGAACATAGAAATAAAGCAAGATTTTACCTAAATCTAAAATCATTAAAATCCTCATAGTAAAAATAAATGAAGCAAACCGATGTTTTTAATAATCAGCAAATTCTCTTTTATCTTTTTCAGATGATACAGAACTTTCAGGAAGAAGCCTGTTTTATTCTGGACACAATGAAAGGTAATACACAGTAAGACAAATAACTTTTCTAAGGAGTTTAATGGCGCTTTACAGTCTAGAGTGTAACTCAGTGGTAGAATATGTGTTTAGCATATACCCAGTACTGGGTTCAGTCCCTGGTACTGCTCCTTCCCCACCCTACCCCCCAAAACAGCTTTTTTCGTATTTTATTTTTTTGAGTGGGACAGGGAAGAAACCATGTGTTAAGCAGAGAAAATAGCATTGTTAGAGATTGTTCCTTTGTGTGAGTTGGCTTCTTGCCACCATCAGAGTAGACAAAGTACACCTGATAATGCTAACCATCTCTTCCATCTTTCATGGACAAATGAAGAATCAAGGTATGTCATCCAATGCATGTTATAGACGTTCCTTGATTTATGATGGGGTCATGTCCTGATAAACTCATTAAGTGGAAGATACTGGAAGTTGAAAATACATTTAATACACCTGTCAACATTGTACCTTAGCAACACAGTACCTAGTGGAATGTCAGTTATTTGCCATGGTGCTCTTGTAGGTAATTGCCACTACCTGACATTATAAGAGAGTATCGTATCACATTATTGAAAAGATCAAAATTCAAACTGTAGTTTCTACTGAAGATGTACCACATTTGGATCATTGTGAAGTCAAAAAATCATAAATGGCATCATCAGAGTGGGGGACCATCTGTGCAAGTATTCTGCATTAAATACAGCAATGAGTGTGCCGCCCTTTTCTTGCTCTGGCTTTGTTCCCTTCACAAGAACCTACCACAGGTTTTTTTTTCTCCTGCTGTGTTTTAAAGGTACTAAAGATTATTTCTCTCTCTTCCTCTCTTTTTAACAGCAGAAACCAATGACAGCTATCATATTATACTGAAGTAGGAGCAGGCCATCTTACTCTCAATGGCTGCTGCTTCCTTTGCCTCTTGAACACTGCCCCCTTGAAGAGGACACGAATGAAGAATTGGTTTGAAAGTCTGCAAGAACCTGGCTCATCTGACTGTGTGGGGGATTTAGCATTGGATGCAGAATCCCATCCCTGTGTGTTGTTGCCCCAAGCTCTTTTTCGCACACACATTATTGCCCAATGTGGAATTCTGCAGTTATCTTTTAGTTGAAATTCTGGCCCTGTTGTCCAATATCAACAGAAACTCTACATGTTTAGTATTATGTAGGCCATAGTGATGATGGGAATTGTGTGATGTTTAATAGAAAGATGTTAAATTTTGTGATATGGAGCCATACAATTTTTTCTAATATAAAAATGAACATCTATATTCATAAGACTGGGTCCTCAGTCTCTTTTTACTTCAGATGTGTTGTCATCTCTGCTTTTTATGTCACAGTTGGTCCCTGAAAACTTCATCAATGAAGAGAAATAAAGATAGAGTTTTTCTTTTGATTCACCTGTAATGCTACAACTAATGGTCATTTTGACTAATTTTGGAGTCAAGCAGTGTAATAAGTCTCCAATGGGTCATCTTCTTACATTATCCTAATAACCCTATGTGAAGTAGGGTTCCCTAAGTTATGATGAGGAAGCAGAGACATAAAGTGGTTAGGTGGCTTGCTAGATCACAGCCAACTAGCAAAAAGTGATTTTGAAATTCTAATCCAGACTCCCTGGCCGTTATTATTCACTATCCACTGTCACCAGTGCCACCATTTCTGACTTGTGCTCACCATCATTTCTTACTGTGGCTTTTCTGGGGAACTGAGGAATGAATGACAGAAGGTGATAAACCACACCTAAATAATGATGAACAAATCAAGACCTGCAAAAAAATGGAATGCTTTTTTTAAGTGTCATCAGTTACCAGAATCACAGAATTTGAGTTGATAAAAACTCAGACTAATCCATAAATCCCAAAAGTTCTTGTTCTTGAGTGACATTCTCAAACTATTTATAAATGAGTTAAATCCCTACTTTTTCTTCTCTGCATCCTTTTGGTTTAAGAAGTTCTTTTAGTTATAGTGTTCTTTTGTATAAACTTTACAAGAAACTTATTCCTGCCCTATAATCCCAGTGCTTGGGAGGCTGAATACCTTTAATAGGATTCTAGAAGGGTAAAACTGATGTTTTAGTTTGTAAATTGGGAGACCGAGACTTGGGAAAGGAAAGCTAAGGAGTTCTTAGTGAGAACTATGTAGTATAGTGAAGCTGAAAACTAGAATTCAGTTCTTCTATATAGCACTATTGCTGTCTTTGTATCCCTTATTTACAATCTTTCCATACATGTTTGTGTTCTTGAGAATGACAGTGCAGATATAGTATGTACAAGTGTGTAAGTCTGTGGCATTGTGAACCTTTTTCACATGTAGTTTTACCCAGAAATCTCTTTACATAGTATATTGAGGTAAACAAAGATAATGTTAAAAGATTCTGTACTGAGTTTAGATTTTGTGTGTGTGTGTGTGTGTGTGTGTGTGCGCGCGCGCGCGTGTGTTTAAAGCATTTGACAAAGTTGAACTTTTTTATGCAGAAATTTTTGTTCATTAAAATCAATTGCAACATATTCTAATTTTTCTTGGTTTGAAAGAAAGTGAAAACCTTGAAACTAGAAGATTAAGACAAAAGCTTATTTAAAGCAGACCTAAGGAATTTGACATATTAGCACAAAATTTTTTTTAGTGATTACCAGATGTTCACATTTTTGGAAGACATTTCTAGTTGTATCATATTCCTAGGACTGGCTCTCAGGATGTCTGTGTTACTCTCCCTAGCAGGCTGTTCTACATTATGATTGTTTTCATCTATTTTTTTCTGGATATTAGAATAGAGAGTTGGATTTTTAACATCTCTTCCAAATCTGTGAATTTGTAATTCTTGGATACTGTACATGACGCATAGAATTGTATTAATGTATTGACTATAAATTACACTTACTAATTTTACTTGAATCAGGGTTTTGATAGAGTAGTCTTTACATTTGTGGAAATTAATTTGTATAACATTTTTAGGAAGTTGTTTGCTTAGTTTTGTTTTTGTTTTTTGAGACAAGCTCTTGCCTAGTTTAGACTGGCTTTGAACTCAGTAAGTACCCTAGTCTGGCCTCATATTATATCTTAGGCTTTAACGTTTTTTTGTTTTGTTTTTTAATGTATTAAGTACAGGGTCTCACTACACAAATAGGGCTCATAGTGGTCCTTCTATTTTCAGTCTCCCAAGTGCGCCGCCGTGCCCCGTCTCAGAAGCCATCTCAGTGCACCCCAGGGGCAGGGCCAACACAGCATGCTGGGGGTCGAACTTGGTTCAGTCTAGTCACTGTGTCTGCCTAAGCAGGCACTTTAAGCCGCTGAGCTCTGTTGCCTGTCCTCGGCTTTTAGGCTTTTTAAAGTTCCTAATAACATTAAAAACAATGCTAATTGTTAGTCATATATGAATATATGTAATAGTTACTAATAGTTATTAACTATAGTTATGTCAGGGCTATATAAGAATTAGTACAGTAATAAAATAGAGTTACTTAATTTGCTTTACAAAATTGCATTATTGATTTTTTTCAACTAAATGAAAATTTTAACTTTTTATTGTAAATTCAAACAAGAAAGGTCTTTTTTCTTACCTCTTAGCTCTCCCCCAATACAAATACTCACCTGTGGTCATACTAATGATCTGCAATTTGAGTTTTATATTTAACATATCTTGAACATCTTTCTATACTAGAATTTATAATACTGCATATTTAAAAATATATCATTCCTATGGATATGCTTCAAGTTAAACATATTTGGACATGTGCCTTTTTTAAAAATGTATTTAGTATAGGGTCTACAGGGTCTCACTACACAGATTGCACTCGTAATGATACTTCTGTTTTCAGCCTCCCAAGTGCTGGGATTACAGGCATGTGCCACCACTCCCAGTCTCAGTCACGTTTCAACAGGCCTCAGGGGCAGGTCTGTAGGGCACACTAGAGATCGAACCCCAGCCTGGTCCCTGAGCCTGCCTAGGCAGGCGCTTTAGGCCACTGAGCTATCTGGCCGGCCCCATGTGCCTTTTTTTTTTGTATCAGAAATTGAATTCAGGACCTTGTGCTTGCCAGGCAGTATCCTAGTCTGGCCTCATACTATATCTTAGACTTTTTTTTTTTTTTAAATGTATTTAGTACAAGGTCTAGCCTATATTGTGTCACTGAGTTATATCCCTGGCCCTTAAACATGTATCTTAATGAGCTTGCACATACCTTTAAAGGTTTTTTTTTTTTTTTCTGTATTTAGGAGAGGGTCTGTTATATTTAGGACGCAGCACAGTGGGGATCAAACCCTGACTGCTAGACTGGGCGTGGTGGTGCATGCTTGTAATCCCAGCTCTTAAGAGGCTGTAAATCAGCGGATCACTACAAGTCTGATCTAGTAGCGAGACCCTGAACACCCTGTAGACTTTTCCCTAAAATACAAAATAAATAAGTAAGTAAATCCCTGGCTGCAGTACTTTGCCTAAGCAGGCACTTTAGTCCTAGTCTGCTGAGCTATCAGGCTGGCCCTACGGTATGTTCTTAAAAATAAAGTTTACTGGATTTTATCTTTTTAACAATATAACATGATATTTAAAGTAAATAGTTTGTGAGCACAAACCTGTAATCCAAGCACTTGGTAAACTGAGGTAGAGAGTTTGCCACAAGTTAGGCCAGCCTGGAGCTACACAGCAAACTCCTATCTCAAAAAATGAAAAAACAAAAAACAAAAACAGGGTGTGGGGGTGGCCCTGTTTCTGTTAGAGTGAGGGTGTGTAGAAAGCAGAATGGTTAGGTCTGGCCCTTCTGAGAACTGAAATCCCATTATATTTGATTTATCATTGTCTGTACTGTCCCTTGAAGCATAATAGGTTCCATGTAGAAAAATATGTAAAGACTTGATAGCTAAAAGGGAGTTAACTGGGAAATAAAAGCAGGGAGGGCTAGTTACAGAGCTCTAAGGATTGGGCATTAGTCACTGAATAAGTTGTGGTTATTAAGCAGTAAGATTGTTTGTTCAAAATTATAGCCCAATAAGAATGTTTGCCCACATAAATGATTTATTTAAGGAGTCATTTATAGGAAGAGGAAAGGACGTGGTGGTATTACAGTGTTGACTGGTAAATGATGACATCAAACAGAAGACAACTAAAGACCAGAGAAAGCAAAGTCCATACCAGGGCAGATACCCTGATTCTTAGAAGTCTTGCTGTCAGGTCCTGGGTTTGTTGGTCCAGCACAGTGTGATCTTTCCCAGGGAGCTGGAGATACTCAAGGGGGCTTGGCAAGTGGAGACAGCTGGGATCCTGGAGCCAGCCATTTCTAATGCATGCATGATGAAGAGGGCTCTCAAAGCCCTTAGTGTCTACAAATGTTCTGAGAAAGTCGTATATCGGACAGAATTTGGGGCTATTTGCAAATCTCCATGAAGGGCTGAATGAAGCTTCAGTCTTTCGAAGGGTTCAATCTTTTTCTGGACACACGAGCTCACTATGTAGCTCAGGCTGGCCTTCAACTCATAGCAGTCCTCCCTCAGCCTCCTAAGGGCTGTAATTACAGGCATGCGTCACCACGTCCATGATTAATTTTTTGTTTCCTATCAACTTCAAGGCTGAAATGACAGAGACTATAGGACTGTAGAATGGAATGTGCTCTGAAAGATGTGTCCTACCTGACATATAGATTAATGCCACCAGCACTTGTTTCTTGCCCCATACTTTATTTTTTTCTTCTGTTAATGCCTTTGTCTTCACCCTTGTATTTATTTCCACTTTTTCCCTTTGTCTTCTCTTCCCCTTAGATACTTCCTCTGTTGTTCCTTATGAACAAAAGATTAAGGTCCTTTGTTATCTTTATCTCAAGATAAAATATCAATAATACTATGGGGGGGAGGGGAGCTTTCAGGTTAGTTTAGTGGTTTAAGCGCCTGCACAGGGAATCCCTGTCAGGCACAGGACAGCGGTTTGATCCCCACAACCCTTAAGGCAGCCTGAGCCAGCCAAAAAAAAAATTTTTTTTTTCTTGGAGATTGCGAATTTGGCATTCATATTCCCAAATTCAGAGATTTAAAAATTGTATATGAATTAAATTTTTCTTAAATAGACTTATCAGTTACAAGGTAACTTGCTATATCAGGTGATATGTACTGTTAATTTATTACCATTGTATACACAGGTCTTTTTTGAATGTTTATTACAACTGGTTTATTATATGAATCTATTTTCATAGACTTTTTTTTTTTTCAGAACCGGGGATTGAACTCAAGCCTTTGCACTTGCCAGGTGCACACTTATTCTACTGAGCCATCTCCCCAGTCCTCATTATTAATTTTATTTATTTATTTAGTCTTCTTGAGACAAGGTCTCACTATATAGTTAAGACTGATCTTTAACTGATTTTGTTGCATCCGTAAGGACCACGTTCCATCTTTAGCACTGAGCCAGGCCTAGTGATGCATGCCCATGATCCCAGCACTGAGAAGGCTGAGGCAGAAGAATCACTGAGTTCAAGACCAGCCTAGGCTATACAGAGAGTTCAGAGCCAGCCTGAATTACATAGCAAGACCTTATCTCAAAAAACGAAGCAAACCAAACAACACTGGAGAGAGAGACAGAGGCAGAGACAGAGACAGACAGAGACAGAGACAGACAGACAGTAATTATTGGGTTGTTGAACTTAAAAGGGGTAAAGAGTATGAAACCCAGTTTTGTTTTGTACTAAGCAACTTTTCAGTTGCTCAGTACACTAAGGATATTACTGACTATTAAAGTCACCTCATTATGCAGCTGTAACTGCAAGGTTCATGTATAAACTGTGCCTAGAACATAAAATCTAACTTACTTTTCAAGTTGGCTACTATTTGCAGTGCCTGTCCTTAGTCTTAAGTCCTTTCTTCTTCTTCTTTGACTTTCTCCAAAACAAACGACCTGTTTGCAATTTGTGCATTCTAAGCTGGCCCATTTGTATGTTAGAGTATGGTCTAAAGTTATATTCTTGTGGCAAAGGGGATTGGACGTGGTGCCTCTCATGAGCTATGTCCTCAGCCCTTTTTATTTTGAGACAGGATCTTAATAAATTGCCCACGTAGATCTTCAACTCAAGATCTTCTGGTTTAGCCTCCCAAATGCTGGGATTATAGGCCTGAGACATCATGCCTAGCCAGTGTTATTTACATGGTATCATTAGCATTTCTGTCACTTTTCTCTGCAATTCTTTTTTTTTTTTTAAAAAACAAACTTTTTTATTTTATTTTATTTATTTGTTTGCTTGTTTGTTTCTTCATTTACTTTTTTTATGGCTGGCTCAGCCTTCCCTGGTGGTGGGGCTGGCGCAGCATGTGGTGCCGGTGATTGAACTGCAATCCCTGCAGTTGCCTGAGCTTTCCTAAGCAGGTGCTTTAGACCACTGAACCATCTTACCGGCACCTGCAATTCTATTTCAACAACATAGAAGTTCTGTTTCTATCCTTCACTGGAGCTTCCTGAACAACTGCCATCTGACCTTTGCCTTTCTTAGGCCCTATTCAGTTTTAGGCTGGATTAGAATTGCAGTTGTTACAGTTAAATTGTCACCACTATAGTAACTTATCCAGTGGTTGTAGTGTAACTGCAAATATGGTAAGTGTATGATAACTAGTTGATAACTAGTTGTGAAGTTTGCTGCAGGTCTGGATGACCTTTTAGGTGATCTAGAGCTTACTGCCAAATTGAATTTTGCTATCTTCTGAAAGAATGAGCTGTCCTTGGTTTGGGTGTCTTCTAGTTTGATGGCATTAACCAACAAAGCTTGGGCACTGGGACTTTTGTGTTACTTGTTTTTTCTTCCAGTACTGGGGATTGAACTCAGGATCCTGAGCTTGCCAGGCAGGCACTTATTCTACTGAGCTATTGCCCCTGCCCATCACTGGGGTTTTTGTTACCCTGACTTTTTTTGTACCAGGGATCAAACTCAGGACCTTGAGCTTGCCAGGCAGGTGCTTAAGCTGCTGAGCCATCTTCCTAGCCCAACCCTGACAAATTTCCCTGACAGCTGGAACTCTAGGTGTGTGTGGCTGTGAAACACATTTTTAAAATTAGCGTGCCCACCATGTTCTTTCAGCTGTTTTTTGTTGTTACTCAGAATGCTACAGAGTAGTCTGAGGCCTTCTTTTTGAGAACAGAACTTTCTAAACAACTGAATAGAAAACTTACGATTAAAAATAACATAGCACTGACTGGGTTGTAAACATAATACATAGTATAGCATAGTATTTAACCTCCATAAAAAGTTGAGATACGTACTGTTACCCACATTTTGCAGATGAAGCTAACGTAGGGAAGTTAGATACTTTTCCCAGGGTTATACCACAGTAGAGTGGAGGAATAGAAGTTTATATTTGGTCTACCTCTAGTGTCTATGCTCTTCAAGTCATCAGTGCCTCTGAATTTTAGCCAGTACAGAGATGACCAATGCCTGGTACCCTAAGGAGTGCTTCATTGTGATCTGCTGTGTTTTCGTTTTGCACCATTGCCTCCTAGATGCTTGCAGTCTCTGATGTTACCCAGGGGAGGGAACTGGAATTCTTGGCATTTTTTCTAAGCCATCCAACTTCTTAATTTTAAAGAGGGGGTGGTTTGATAGCTAGCAGATCTGGCTTTACAGTTTTTTGGCTGCAGTAAAAAATATAGTAGAAATCGGAACCATCTTAACTTGAGGTTTGTTTTGTTTTTGAGACAGGGTCTTGCTTATTGTAGCCTAGACTGGCCTTGAACTCCACAATCTCCTGCTTCAAGTTCCAAGTGCTGGGATTATAAATATACCTTGCTCTAACCTGAGTTTAAATCCTGCCATTCATCCATTCTCCATCAACTCAGTAAATATCTACTGTGCTCCCACTGTCAAATACTGTACTGGGTTTTGTACTGGGTACTGAGAATACAGTCAATGAAACAATTCCTTTGTCTCATGGAATTTAGTTAAGTGAAGGAAGATTGAAAAACAGTATGTCAGATGGTAAAACTAAGAAGAAATATGAGGCAAAGGGATAGAGACTAAGTGTTATTTTAGAAATATGGCTAGGGAATCTGTCTAGCACAGGGATATTTCAACATATATTTCTGAAGGAGTAAGTATGTGGCCTGCAGGTGGAAGTGTTCCAGGCAGAAGGCTCTGTGGTAAGAGCATGATTACCCTATTGAGAGAGCTGCAAGACCAATGGGCCAGTGTATTGAAGTAGAATATGGGCGGGGGAAAGTACAAGGATAAAGGATGTTAGCCCGAGTTGGGGAGGAACCACAGAATATACTGAGATCTTTCAGACTTTCTTAAGTCTCGGGAGAGACCAGAGTTTAGAAACTAAGACTGTTTTTGGCAAGTCACAAATAACTTCTGACTTGGAATGTTTGTGTTTCCCATCTTGAAGATGGGTTGCAGAATTCTGAAGATTGTCAAAGACCATGAATTTTTAAAAATGTTTTTGTTAGCAGGACACCTGACTGTAGAGTATAAGTACATACCTGAAGATATTTGCTTGTGTTTTCTTTATAACTTGGACAGGCTGCAGTAAATTGACACTGTTTAAGACTAAGCTCCAAGAGCAAGAATTATGTTCCTTAGTCATGGGATTATGATCGGAAAAGAGAGCTCTAGAGAATTCGTTTAGTCATTGAAGATGTGTAGCTGAGGGCCTCCTGCCTTCCCTTTCAAAAGGCTGCAGTGGCACGAAACTTGGTTTTGTAGGGTGCACATCAGACGCCGCCCCTGCAGCGGATCTGCTGTCTTGCTCCGGCTTTGCCGCACTCGCCGCCTCCAACTCCCGGCCTGCCCCTGGGCGTGGGACCAGTACGTGGACTCCATTTCCCAGCCTGCTTCGGGGCTCGGCCAGGACGTGCCGGCGCCTATAAGAACCAGAGCGCTGCGGCCGGAGCCTATTGTTAGCCGGAGCCGGGGCGGTTCTGGGCTTCTTCTGCCAAAGCCGTCCGCGCTGCCGGAGCTCACCGCCCCCCTCCGCCTGCCGGCCTGCCCATTCACCCTCCCTCCCCGCCCTGCCACCCTGGGAGCTCCCGACGGTCGCCACGGGCCCGGGACTCGCTCACTCGCTCCTCCCTCTTTCCCACCGGGCTAGGGCGGCGGCGGCAGTGGGGGCGGCAGAGACCATCACGGGAGGAGGCAGCTGCGGCGGGGCCGGTAATGGTTCTGGGGGTGCGGGGCGGAGGGTGTTGTCTCGTCTTTTCTGGGGATCTGTCCTCCAGCGCCTTTGGAGGAGTGGTCAAGCCCAGAGCCCCGCGGATGGAGGGGTCAGAAAGGGAAGCTCGGACGGGAGCGGTGGGGAGGGGGGGCGGGGAGCCTAGACGCCGCTGGGAAGCTACCGAGCCGGGAAGAGGCGTGGGAGCGAGGGGCAGCGAGCGCGGCCCGGACTGTGAGACAGTTCGAGGGAGACAGATGGGCGGCGTGGAAGCCGGCAGATTTTCGGATGAGGAATGAGGTTTGGAATGGCCTGGAGAATGATGTAGGATGGAGGAAAGTGAAGGGAAGGGAGAGGGAATAAAGGAAAATGTGGGAGGAGTGGTAGGGAATTTGTGAGCCGCAGGCAGGAAGGAATGAGGAAGGCTCATTGGGGCTCCGGACGACTGGAATGAGCGGGAAGGTTAGCAGGAACCAGAAAGGGGTTGATAGCTTAAGCGTTATCAAGCATGTTTATTAAAGGGAACTTGACGTGACTTATTAGCTTTGATTCCTAATGTTTTCTGATGTCTTCTATTTCTGTATTTGTGTGTGGAAATGAAAACATCATTTACATTGCTTGCTAGCTTTTATCTTTTTGCTCAGGCCCAAAATACGCAGCCCACTGCCATCCATCCCTTCTAGTGCTGTGTTCTTGATTCATCATTTTAAAAGGGTTTAGAGTGGCAATGTGACACACAAATCGTTCTTTAGTATGAAAGGTTAGAAGTTGTCCCTGGGAGACAACACTGTCCCCTTGTCCAGCGGTTTTCACTTGACGGTAAATCCATGTTTGGATTTTCTGTCACTGGTTTTCTGACCTGTAAATCTCCAAACCCAGAGTTTTGATATCCCTGAGAGGTAGTGCAGCATCGTGCTCCTGGCCCATCTTCCCCCAAAGATCTTGTGCCCTCTCTATGATGATAGTTCAAATATGGAAAAGCCAAATTCAAACCTTTTGTTAGTGAATGGGTAAAGTTAGTGAGGCAAAGAGCACTTTCTTTAAATACCTACAAGAGGTTTTCACTTGAGTACTTTATATGCTCCTGTTTCTGGTGATCAAGAGGACACATGGAACCATGACATTTGTAGTATTTGAGAATCAGTTACAGTTAAAAGGAGGAACAGGGCAGGCTGTCTTACTCAAGTTTAGTGTAACACTTAGCAAGATTTTCTCCATTTAATTCAAGTATACAGCTAGCATACAGTAGTCCTGATCTTGTACTAGATCCCTTTGACCTTTAGTAGAAGATTGGATTCCAGTTAGGTGAAGAGGCTTTGTTCTGTAGGATGTACCTCATCTTAATATTTAAAAATGAGGTTTAGCCAGGCATGGTGTCACACTCCTGTGAAGCCAGCCTAGACTCCATAGTGAGCTCAAGGGCAACCTGAACTGCATGCATAGTGAGCCCCTGTCGTAAGAACAAAACAAAAGAATGAAATTTTTATTACCTAAACTTCAAAAGTACATTCTGCTTCCACCAAATTTTTTTCCTGGTAAGTACCTTTTGCTAACCCTACATATTCTAGAGTGTTTGGTTTGTTTTGATGGTTATGAGAATCTTAATATGCTTCAAAAAACTCAGTCTAGTACTAAAGTACAAAAGCTGTTTTTGTTTGGTGCTAATAGTGTCGTCTATATTTTGTGAATCTGAACTATTTCATACACCTTTGGGAAATGATTAGCCAGAAACACTTGATGAAAGAACATAAGGCAGAAAGCTAGAGAACGCCAGATAACCTTTCATTTCACTGGCATTTAAAAGTTTTTATAGAGAGATGCATTTGTTGTCCAGTAGCGTTTGTTGCTTGGATTGGTCATTTGACAGTTAACTGGCTGACAGTTATGACCTATATTTCCAGTCTCACCTTGATTATTTTCATGTGGGGTTAAGTGCTTGGATTATAATTTATTAAGTGTATGTCATGAACACAGACATTTATCCTCTAACAGTGAGTATTTGAGAGAGGTGAGAATGACTGATGTCTATTCCTGGTTTGAAAGATTAACTTTGTGAATTAGAAAATATGGAACCTTTTCTAGTCATTACTGTTGCAAAGAAAGACTTTTGTCCAGGGTGCTGTGAAAGTGGATGGAATGGTATTGCTCTAGGTGCCCATGATGAACATTTGTATTTAATATGTCAAGTTCACAATGGAGAATTGAAAAAAGAAAAATGAGATATAAACCTGAAATGATTATCAGTATACAATAGGTGGAATTTTAAAAATGTAACTAATAGAGTTGATGTCAGAAAATGATCCCAGGCTGACGAGAGAGTTCAGCAGACTAAGTGCCTGCTTTTTTTTTTTTTTTCTCTTTTCTAAGCTTCTGCTTTGGCAGGAGCATGGACCATGGTTCAATCCCCGGTCCCACATGGTGCTCCACCTCTGCTGCAGGGACACGCTGAGTCTGTAACCAGGTCCGGGCATGGTGGCACATGCCTATAATCCTAGCTCTGGGAAGGCTGAAAACAGGAAGATCACAACGAGTCTGAGCTGCAAGCTGCATAGTAAGACCTTGTATCAAATACATTAAAGCAAATAAAGCTGGGGCATTAGAGTCTCCTTGAGGATTTTCTGGAGTGCTATCTTAGTTAATGGAGTGGTTTTGTTTATTTTTGTGGTGTTGGGGATGGAACCCAGGGCCTTAAATATGCCAAGCAGGTGTTCTACACACTGAACTACACCTCCAGCCCTTTAATGAAATAGGTTATGGGTCAGTATGGATGTAATTCATACAGAAAGATTCTGATTATTCTCACACAGTTCAAGGAAAGTGTTTTCATCCTAGGTTTCTTTTTTTCTTTTTTACCTATCTCTGTCATTGACCAGAAACCCCTAGAAGTAAGGAACACACACCAAATAAAGGAGTGGGAGATTGGAATGAGCAGCTAGAAATCCTTGCTGCACTCTCATGCACAGAAAAGAACATGAAGAGAAATTGGTACTCCTAAAGGCATCTAGTTAAAGACAGTGGAGAATTTTAATAATAAAGGTGATTTTGGATCAAACCCATGTGGGACTTAATAAGAAATAATGAAAGGAAAGCCACACTACCAGAGGCAAAGGGACACCTGAGGAGTGCACATTTGTGCACTAGTCATAAATCACAAGTGCTTTCTGGCCAAGCAAAGAGCCATTTATCTAGTGCTTACCATTATCTGAAGTTGAGTTAAAGTTGAAAGGGGAATAAATCCTTTCTGAGAAAGCAGATCTACAGCTCAGCCAGATTTCTCTTGTGGTTGCTAAGGTATTAAGTGAAAAGGAAAAATTAAATTCAGTAGCCAACATTGTTTTTTCATACCAGCCACATGTGTGATTTATTATAAGTGTGTCTGTCCATACCCCTGTGCCCACTTACAGAATAGAGTGAAGTTTTTAAAAAATATTTATTTACTTGGTACAGGGTCTCGCTACACAGTTTGAACTCATAGTGATCCCTCTGTCTCAGCCTCCCCAGTGCTGAGATTACAGATGTGCATCACCATGTCCAGTTTTGGTGGCCAGCATGGCACATCTGGAGTTCTGGGGCCAGCATGGCATATGATACCAGGGATTAAACCCTGATACTCTGGTCCTTGTACTTAACGGGCAGGCGCTTACACTGCCAAGCTATCTCCCCAGCCTACAATGAAAAAAATTTTTGGTTTATGGGTATCTTTAATGCAGCTAAAAATCCATTTACAAGTCCAGAACATGACCTCAAATTCTGACCTGAAAAACAGAAATGACAGTTTGAGCATATTTTAAACTTTAATTATAATTTATCAAATACTGTATTTTCACACACCTAACCAAATTTGAGGAACATGTTTGTCTGGGACCTATGGTGGTTAAGGTTTCTTAGTTACATCTTGTGACTTGAACGCAGAATTTTGATGCGATCTGGATAGATTAGGAAATAACTTCTCTAAAGTATTTTTGTTTGATTGTACTTACTAGGTTTGGTTGACTTTGTACAGCTGATCCAAACTGCTTCCAGGTAGCTCTGAAAGTAGCTCTGTAGCAGGCCTTTCTTGCTGCCACAGTGTATATATTCTGGGTAGCATTCTGCAGTAATAATGCAGCCCTGTCAGTCTGGGCAGTGCTGTTATTCCTGATGCATAATTAGCAACTAGTGAGATCATAGTCTGGGGAGATTCTGGCAGTGCTGAGGCAGAGCAAGAGATCCTCATACCTCATGATACGTGGCTTCAACTCTGACAGCATTTCTTCTGAGCAGATTCATGTCCTCCTAGAATTTAATTCCAAAGTCAGAGAAGGAGAAAGACTTGTACCTGGGAAATGAATTCTCAGACTTCTTCGTTATGTGAAAGCATGTTGACAACATTGGCTACCATAGCGACATAAGCAGAATAAATTGCTTCTTTTGCTATTTGTTTTCCTTGTTTCTTTCCAGAGGGCAAAGAGAGTAAAGCTACATTTACCTTGCACAGAGAATGATGGTAGACCAGTATGAGATTGGGAAAGATTCTGGTTTTTTGCGTGGTGGTGATGGGGATGGAACCCACGACCTCGAGCATGCTTGGCAAGTGCTTTACTACTGAGCTATACTTCTGCCCCCAGAGCCTTTTTTTTTTTTCAGAGTCTGGTTTTGAAGGCTGCACAAATTCTAATTTTGGGTCCTTTCTTTAGTAGCAAATTTGCCCTTTTTAGGAGATTGGGGAGACATTTTATACTTGTAAAGATCTAGGTCAAGAGTTTTCCTAACTGCCTATGTCCTTCAAAACTGAGAGCCAGAGCAGTATTTCCCAGAGTGTGCTTTGAAGATTATTTGCCCCTAGCATACTTTAGGAACTATGTCAGTTTGTGAAACACCGCATTCTATGTTTTCTCCCAGCTTTTGTCATGTTCATTAGTATGTAAAAAGGCTTCTAAATTGTTTCCACCATGAACAGTTTTCTTTTTATTTTTTTGAGGGGGCATAGTACAAGTGATTGAACCTAGGGCCTTCACAGTAAGTTCAACCCATTTTTCAATTTTTATTTTGAGATCAGGTCTTGCTATTTTTTATTTTGCGATCAACCTGTTGCCTAGGCTGCACTTAGTCTAGTATTGTTGCCTCAGCCTCCCAGAGTGCTGAGATTATAGGTTTGTGCCACATTACTTGGCTTAAACTTTGTTTTGAGATAATGTCTCACTGAATTGCCCAAGTTGGCCTTGTTACCCCTCTGCCTCAGATTTCCAAGGTGGTGGACTTACAGTTGTGCACCACTGTGTCCAGCCATGAGCAGTTTTCTAAACTATTTTAACCCAAGTCATATTTCCATATAGCGACTATTAATATCCATGGAATTAATGTATTTAGTAAGACACATTTTGGGAAATGCCATGCTGTATTATCATGAGGAAAAATAATTGGGTCTGGTCTTAGTGTAGGCAAAACCTAATTCTGCCTTTCGTCCCCAGCCCCTCCCCCACTGGTTCCCTAGAGAGCTGCCTGTGTGATCAGAAGAGAACAGTTCTTATCCTGGGCTGATGAAGCCTAAGCCCCACTGGACTGGAAGTAGAGACCTCCCCCCAGAGGGGAAGGGGTGCTGCCACTGCCGCTCAGCTAATTGTTCAGAGTGATTTGAGACTGGAGGGGCTGAAAGAAGTCAAAGGAGAATATTGGCTAGAGAAATGACCTAGTCTTGAGAAATCAGACTTCAGTGCTAGGTCATAGGCCATCTTAGTTGAAATAAAAAGCTAAATGTGTATCCTGGGGCAGGAGTCCAGCTGAGGATGGGAATGCTGATTTCTGTTTTCCCCTGGGCAGAATCCTAATGCACCTGGCAAGCTGTTGGTGAGCAGAGAGAGGCATTGGTCGGCTCCGGAGGAAACCCTTTGAAACCAATGGATGCATTCTCGGGCTCGAGTCTTAAGAGGAAGTTTGATGATGTGGATGTGGGCTCATCAGTTTCCAACTCAGATGATGAGATCTCTAGCAGTGACAGTGCAGACAGCTGCGACAGCCTCAATCCTCCCACAACTGCCAGCTTCACACGTGAGTGAGCCACTCCCTCCCATCTGCACCCCAGTCCCGAGGAGCAGAGCCCATCAGCACTGCTCTCAGGCAGCTTCTGCCAGCATGGGGATTCGCCTGTCTTCCCTTGCTCTTTAGAGGACTTTGTGCTCTTATAACCCAGACTCAAGTCTGATTTATTTGAGCTGATGTTGCTCATCTTGTGGCTTGGGGGTTCCCAGAATGGTTGTATTAGATTGAAAAAGGAGGAATTCAGGACTTTCCTTGCAGATTTCCATGGATTTTCTGAAAATTGTGGCTGTAGCAGGACATAAATGTTTAACTGCCTAGACAGCCAAGGCACTTCCAGGTTTCTTAATTGTATTCTTTTCTCCTCCCTCCTTCCTTTCTCCTCCCTTCCCCTTCCTTCTTTCCTTTCTTCCTTTTTTTTTTTTGCCTTCTCAGGACAGGCTTTTTCTATGTAACACAGCCTGGCCTTGGACCTGGGGCATCCTTCTGCTGCAGCCTCTGAGGACTTGGACTATGACGTGTGCTTCCGTGTTTGGCATATATCTTTTTTTTAATGGCTGGCTCAGCCTGCACTGGGAGTGGCGCTGACTCAGCATGTATCAAACCATGGTCCTTGCAGTTGCCTAAGCTTTCCTAAGCAGGCGATTTAGACCTCTGAACCATCTCACCAACCCTGCTTGGCATATGTCTTAATTGAGTTTTATTCCATTTTAGATAGGGCCTCACTGTCTTAGGTTGGTCTTGAACTTGGGAACCTCCTGCTTCAGCCTCTCCAGTGCCAGGGTTATAGGCATTTGCCACTGTGCCCACTCTCGATTTTTAAATTCTTTTTGTTTACTTATTTATTTATTTGGTTTTTCTTGTTTTTTGGAGACATGGTCTTGCTTTGTAGTTCAGGTTGGTCTTGAACTCAATAGGTAGCCTAGGCTAATGTTGAAGTCAAAGAGATCCTCCTGTCTCAGTCTCTTACAATGCTGGGGTTATAGGTGAGTATGACCATACCTGGTTGGCTTTTTTAAAAAAAAAAATTTAACATTAAAAAAAATGTTTAGAATTTATTTACTTGATACAGGGTCCAAGCTATGAAGCTTGGACTCTTAGTGATCCTCTGGTCTCAGCCTCCCTAGGGCTGGGATTATAGGCATCCGCCACCATGTCCGGTTTCAGTGGCCAGCAGGTTGCACCCAGGACAGGGCCAGTGCTACCAGGGATCAAACCCAGGTCCTTGTGCTTGCTAGCAGATGCTTAGACTGCTAAGCTATCTCCTCAGCACCATGGATTTTTTAATTCTTATAGCTTCATTCGTCCTTGGAAAGAACTTCTGATACTGTGGATCAGGGGTCATTCATGGGCCAAATCTGGACCAGGGCCTGATTTTGTAAATAAAGTTTTACTAGAACACATTTACTCCACTGTCTCTGATTACTTCCATGCTGTAACAGCACAGTGGAGTAGTTCACCAGAGACCTCATGACCTGTACAGCCTAAAATATTTACTACATGGCCCTTTTGGGGAAAAGTTTGCCATCCCATGCTGTAGATTAATACTATCCAGTAGAATTTTATGTTAAGATAAAAATTTATTGTATCTGCATTGTCCAGTGGTGGCCATTAGCCGTATGTAGCTCTTGAGCTTTGGAACATGGTCAGTGCTACTGAAGGCCTGATTTTAAAAATGTATTTTTACATTTAAAATTAAATTATTTAATTTTAATTAACTTATATTGCCACATGTGGCCAGTAAGGCTGCAGATTATTATATCCTGAAAGATCATCTAGCAGTCCTCTTCCCATCGGCTGTCTAAAAACAGATTTTGTGGTCATCTGTTTAGGTGAAGTCAATTTGGAGGCAGAGCTATGAACCAACTGAAGTTCAAGGTGTTCCAGCCCAGTATGGTGGCTCATGCCTGTAACCACAGCACTCACGACGCTAAGGCAGTGGATTGTGAGTCTACAGATGGCCTGGGCTACATAGCAAGGATCCATTTCTAAAGCAAAGGAAAGGGGAGGCTCCTTCCAATGGTGCATTTATAATTTGAAAATATTAATTCTCTAGGTATAAAGAGTACATTTAGAGATGTACAGTTCAGAGCCAGGATGGATAAGAAAGAGTGAGGGCCCCAAAAAGCAGATCTCTGGGTTAATAACCTCTGTCTCTGCTCCTTTCTTAGCCACATCCATCCTGAAGCGGCAGAAGCAACTTCGGAGGAAGAGTGTGCGCTTTGACCAGGTGACTGTGTACTACTTTGCTCGCCGCCAGGGTTTCACCAGCGTGCCCAGCCAGGGGGGTAGCTCTCTGGGCATGGCCCAGCGGCATAACTCTGTACGTAGCTACACACTCTGTGAGTTTGCCCAAGAGCAGGAAGTGAACCATCGAGAGATTCTTCGTGAGCACCTGAAGGAGGAGAAACTTCACGCAAAGAAAATGAAGGTGCCTAAGGGGTCATGGGTCTCTGCTTTTCCCTCTATGCTAAGACAAAGTCGGGAATCATCAAGGCTCATTGGAGACAGAGTCTCACTATGTACTCCAGCCCACTTTGAACTTAGTGTGTATCTTAGGCTGGTCTCAAACTTGTAGTCTTCTTGCCTCAGTTTCCTGAATCCTAGGGGTACAGGTATGTGTCATTACGTTTGCTAGGTTGATTGATTTTTGATTTGGCTGTTGTCATTGCCATATAGAGATCTGAGTCTAATAAGTCTCAGAGTTAGAAACTAATCTTAGTCTGAACCTCCCTTCTTTTTGTCTTAGGGGGGATATATACTAGAGATAGAAAATACTTTCTCTAGAATTCTTTTTTTTTATTATTAATTAATTAATTCATTCAGTCATTCACTCATTCATGTTATGGCCAGCTCAGCCTGCCCTGGGGGTGGGGCTGGTGCAGCATGTGGTGCCTGGGATCAAACCGTGGTCCCTGCAGTTGCCTAAACTTTCCTAAGCAGGCACTTTAGACCGCTGAGCTATCTCACTGGCCCTCTCTAGAATTCTTCTTATTTACCCATTATCCCCCAATGAGTTTCTTTAAAAACTTAAGTGAATTTATTCGTTTATTTATTTATTTATTGCAATACCACGGATTGAACTCAGGACCCTGCACTTGCCAGGCAGGCACTTATTCTACTGAGCTATCTCTCCATTGTGAATACCTAATACCTTTTAGGTCTGTCACTTAGAACCAAAAGGAGGAGAGTTTTCAGTTTCTTGTCAAATGATTATCCCAGCTTGGTGTGGTGGGACCTGCCTATAATTTCAGCTACTCAGGAGGCTGAGGCAGGAGGGTTTTTAGTTTAAATTAAGGCCTGCTTTGGCAATTTAGTGAGACCCTGACTCAAAATGAAATTTTAAAAAGGCTGGGGATATACTTCAGTAGTAGAGTGCTTGTCTAGCGTGTGCTGGGTCCTAGATTTAATGCCTAGGTCAGGGTGGGGGGTGGGGGAGAGTAAGGAGACACAGACCTCCTTTGCCTGAATGTATAGAACAGGGTTGAACTTTGAAACTTTAAAATGCTCTCTGTAACCTCCATCATCCCCAGATGATGGTCTTCTCCATCCAAACAACAGCATTAACACATAAGTATTTAACTTGTACAATATGGTGCCTACTGTCTGATGCCATCTCTTTTTGTGTATTTAGGACAGGGTCTACAGGGTCTCACTATGTAGATCAGACTCGTAGTGAACCTCTTGTTTTCAGCCTCCCAAGTGCTGGGATTATAGGCGCACCACCACGCCCAGTCTCAATCACCATCTTAAGATGCCCCAGGGAGGGGCCGGCACAGCTTGCCAAGGATGTACTCTTGCCACTGTACTCTGCTTAAGCAGGCACTTTAGTCCATGCTGAGCTCTCTGGCCGGACCCTGATAGCAGCTCGTTAGGGTAAGAGAATGGGGCTGGGAGAACATCCTGCTCAGATAGCTTTTCTTTTCCCCTGGTGCTGAGGTAGAACCAGGGCCTCACGCATGCTGGACAAGTGCTTTACCACTGAGCTACACCCTGGCCCTCAGATAGTTCTTGCTAGGCACTGGGTGCTGTCCTTGCACTGCTTGGACACTTTAAGGCCACAGAAGTTAGTCCAGGGTTAGGCATGTAGCTCAGTGGTAGAGCACTTACCTGGCATGCACGGGGCCCTTGCTTTGATCTCCTACATTGCATAAAACTTTTCTCCCAGGCTTGTGGTGATCCCAAAACATTCTGACCTATATTAAAAGAGGGGGCAGTTATTTCCAGGGTCGAGGGTGACACCATGATGTGGTAGAATAGCAGAACTGGTGGCAGAGGTAAGGAAAACCAGATCTCACTCTTTGTCTCTTTGAGAGCTCTGTGTGCCTCCTCAGCCTGCTCTTAAGCCTCTACTTGTTTTTCTAAACAGAATGATATCCAGCTTCTCTGACTTCTGTCTGAGGAATTCCTTCACTGACCCTATCACCTTCCTGCTGCTGTAGCAACAGTTGAGCAAATAAACACATCTCGTCAGTTCTAATAAAGGCCTTCTTCCGTTTTCCTAGAAGAAAATTCCTGTGTCCCGAATCTGGTAGAGGAACAATCAGTCAACACAGGAACCCCTCTGTTCTGTCTTCTCCTCATAGAAATTCTAGGGACAAAGCCAGGCAAACCGAAGGCTGAGGTCAGTAATTCTGCTCACTAACAGAATACTTGGAGAGCATCAGCAGCATCTTTACACATCAAGGGGAAGGCGTATTTTACCTTGCCCAGGTCCTGTGTCCTCTTTTCTTGGAAAAGTCTCTGGCCTTGGCCTTTGGCACTGTATGAGGGAGGCGGTTGATCTTAAAAATATATGTATTGTGTATGTGCCATCTACTGTTGGTTTTCCTTGTGGGTGGTTCCAATTATTCTTTGGAGCTCTACTGCTTTAGTTACCTATATTTACAAAATATTTTTATTATTATTATGTTTGCATTAAAACAAACATGGAATCCATTATTATGAATGGTATGAATTAGGAGTCTAACTTTTCTTTCCAAAAGAATACTCAGTTCTCCCCATACCATTTTTTCTTTCTTTTCTTTTTGAAACAGCATCTCAATTTTATAGCCCAGGTTGGCCTTGAACTTGTAGTGATCCTCCTGTCTCAGCACCCCATACCATTGAATGACTAAAATGCTTCTCACTGATTTGAAATGGTGTAGTGGGAGAAGAAATGTGCTCTTTCTCCTTCTAAGCCTTCTTTGACTTTAAAGTAAAACTCCATGCATGTACTGGGGCTGGGAGATAGCCTCACAGCTAATAATTGCTTGTGCCAATTTGCTTGTACTTCTCTGATGTTAAATACTCTCATCTTTTTTTCTTTTTTTTTGCGGGACCGGGGTTCAAACTCATGACTTTGCACTTGCCAGGTAGGCACTTGTGCCATGGAGCTATCTCCCTGGGCAAATACTCTCATCTTAAACAAGTTTTCCATTACATCTCTCTTTTGAGAAGTTAGCAGGAGGAAGGTTGCTTAGGATGAGGCCAGTTCTGGTGGTACAGACAGGAGCAAGCCTAAGGTCTACAGAAAAGCCTCTTGCAGTTGCCTGCCTGGGACAGAAGCAATAGGCTGGGGGATCTCTGAAAGCCCTCCATTAGTTCTCTCTGTTTCTCACTCTGCCCTCAAACCAGCCAGGTGTGTGGCTTCCTTCTCAGCCTATTGCATCATGTCTCTCTCAGGAGTTGTCCTTTCCCAGCACTGCTTGCTGAGTGTCTGATGAAATAAAGCAACACTCTGCTCACTCGGCTTGCATCCTACTGGCAGCATCCAGAGCTCCAGGGACCATGAGGCCCCATTTTCTTTGCTTGGATTCTCCAGTGAATTTGCAGAGCTTATTTAGCTACAGATTGTCTTCAGTCTGTCTTTCCCACACATTCTCTTTCCTGGTTCTATTTGGGTCAGCATAGAAAACCCAGATTATTGCCCATTATTAGCATATTATATGCCATTCTATTTTCTTTTTTATATTTTTAATCATTTATTTATTTATTTATTTGGTACAGGGTCTTGCTACACAGCTCAGACTCCTAGTGATCCTCCTGTCTCAGCCTCCCAAGTGCTGGGATTACAGGCATGTGCCACCATACTGTACCGGAGATTGAACCTGGGTCCTTGTGCTTGCCAGGCAGGCATTTAGACTGCCAAAATGTCTCCCAACCCCATTACCGTCCTATTTTCATGCAAGGAGCTTTACATTAAAGTCAAAGAAGGCTTAGAAAGAGTACATCTCTTCTACATCCTGGGCTACAAGTGAGGGATTTCTCTGGCAGCTAATAATAATTTGCTTGTACCAATATAATGCATCTCTTCTCAGCATGCACTGATAATTATTCTCTGTGGGGAGTCAGGTCCAGTGACAAGGGCCTGGTAGCCTAGTACCACACTTTATCCTTCCTTAGAAGGTAATTTTGGACTACTGTGAGATTCAAGATGAAGAGTGTTTTACCAGCTTATTTACATACCCCAGGAGCATCTGACCAGTGGTATACCTTCTCCACCCTGAGTTAGAAAGCAAGTGAACAAAGTTAGGGGAAGTGTGTGCAGTTGGGGGAATGTTTAGGGGAATAGGTTATCTTCCAGGAGGAAAAATATGAGACAGTTTTTCAAGAAACTTGGACCCAGAAAGGTGATGTCTCTTACGTTGCCAGGATGATGGTTGAGCCCCATAAGATTTTTTGTGTTTCTGCTTTTATTCTCTTGACCTATGCTGTCCAGTATGGTATCCACTAGTTGCATGAGGCTATTTAATTTAAAATTAAAGACTCAGATTTTCAGCTGGGCATGGTACATACCTGTAATCCCATGTGTACACTATGAGAGGCTGAGGAGCTTTGGAAATTTACTCAACCTGATCAACTTAGCAAGACAGTGAGACCCTGTTCTGAAATGGGAGAGGGGCTGAGGATTTAGCTCAGGGCAGAGGCCTTGTTTCATTCCCCAGTAATACCCTCAGCACACACACAGAAGCTCCTTCTGCTTTTTGTTTTCCATGTGGGGGGCTCAACAGCTGCATTTGGAGTAGCCTCTGTGTGGGGCCGCACAGCTCTGCCCTTGAGCACAGAGGTCCAGCGTACAGTGCCACTCACTAGGAGGCTGACCTTTGCGTCTTTTGGCAGCTGACCAAGAATGGGACAGTGGAGTCAGTGGAGGCTGATGGCTTGACACTGGATGATGTTTCAGATGAAGATATTGATGTGGAAAACGTGGAGGTGGATGATTACTTCTTCCTGCAGCCTCTACCTACCAAACGGCGACGGGCTCTGTTGAGGGCTTCTGGGGTCCACCGCATTGATGCTGAAGAAAAGCAAGAACTTCGAGCCATCCGTCTTTCTCGAGAAGAATGTGGTTGTGATTGTCGACTGTACTGTGACCCAGAGGCGTGTGCCTGTAGCCAAGCTGGGATTAAATGCCAGGTCAGTCAGGGTTGGCCAGCATAGTGAGTGTACAACCCCAGCACCAAAACATGTGGTGTGAGTAGCAGTGAGGGTGGGAGGCAGCCCATGCAGAGAGATGGAGTCCCTGCTGTAAATGTGCTCCAGTTTCACAGCTCCCCTCCACCATCAAAGAAAACAGGCAGGGCAAGATTCTTAGGCTGTGGAGGTAGGTATCTGTTATCTCTTGCTCTTTCACACCTCAGAGGTGAAATGAAGTAGCTGTTAGAAAAGGGAGAAATGGCTTAATATATTTACTCTTCGTTAACTGTTCCTTACATACCAACAGGTTTCTTGAAATAGAAAGAAGAGAAAGGAGGTAGACCTATAGATTCTGCCTGCAAGTACTCATTATCTCTATTCCAATTTTGTGAAAATAAAAATGGCTTTGAGATTCTGTATGTCAGGATCTAGGCTAGCAGAGCTTAACTCCTAAGTTTTCCTAGAGAAAGTTATCATCTTTTTGTCTGCTTTATGACAAGAGACAATTGACAAATTATGATAGAATACCAACCTAGAGAATGAAATTAATCTGGGACTTGTATTCTGAGAATATGGATGCTAAGCCATTGTTCAGCATTTCCTAACCAACCTTCTGGGTTGTTTTTTTTAAGGCAAATAACAAATAGCTGTAGCAGATTGGGCCAATTAGTGCCTTTTATATTGAAGTCTCATAGAAATCAGTCTGTTATTTACAGACCTGAGAGCAGTTTTAGAAAGACTGAGTTTACATATGTGCTTATTTGCTTACTCGTGTTTTAGGTTTTTTGTTTGTTTGTTTGTTTGTTTTTGTGGGACCAGGGTTCAAACTCAACCTTGTACTTGCCAGGCAGGCACTTGTGCCACGGAGCTATCTCCTGGGCCCCTTACTTACTCATTTATGTTTTTAATGTTTAATTGTAGCATTTGAATTTTTTGCCTTTTATTTGGGATATGAAGGGGACATAATAACGTAGAAAGCATCTCCTTTCCAAACTGCTCAGGTCCAGGTATCTCCAAGCTAATCATCTTGGTAGCTGCTTCAGAACTAAACTAGTCTAAACCCTCGGGAAAAATCAAGCAGGTAGGGAAGTTCTGTTCATTGTTTGAGCCTCCATTCTAGCACCTTAGTACACTTAAGGTGCCTTTGCTTAGTTACCCTGGCATGCATTGCTTTGGACTAGTGGATCTTCCCCTCACTGTCTCACGCCAGTCCTGCAGAAAGCTATAGGTATGGGCCCGGCCTTTTGTCTCACGGAACCAGGTAAGTTCTGGAAGTCCTGAGGTATGCAGATTTCTTCTCTGAGGACTGTTGGCATTCAGAGAGGTATCTCTGTACTGGAAGGAGCCTTTAATGTGATTTTTGTCTACTTTTTTTTTTTTTAACTTTTAAAAAATCTTTTATTATTTATTTGGTACAGGGTCTTACTATGCAGTTTGGACTCGTAGTGATCCTCCTGTCTCAGCCTCCCCAGTGTTGGGATTATAGGCATGTATCACCATGCCCAACGTCAGTGGCTGGCATGGTGCATCTGGGCTTCCAGAGCCAGCACAGCATGCGGTACCTGGGATTGAACCCAGGTCCTTGCCAGGCAAGACCTCTGAGCTATCTCCCCAGCCTCATTGTCTGCTTCTTACTTTGAAGCAGAAATAAAGCCCTAGGGAGAAGTACTTGACTCTCTTGAGGTTACACCACTAATCAGGGGCTGAGCTGGAATCCAAATGCAAGCAGTCCGATAGTTAACCATCTAGTGCTCACAGCTTGTGCTGCATGTCATGTTTTGAATTGGTTGCTTGTCTTCTTGTAACAGCTCACATCCCAAGTACCTGTGTGTGCCAGTTGATGTCTGTTGAATCAGTGGTCTCATCTTGCCTCAACCTCCTTGTGCCTCTTAGGTGGATCGCATGTCCTTTCCATGTGGCTGTTCCAGAGATGGCTGTGGGAACATGGCTGGGCGCATTGAGTTCAATCCAATCCGAGTCCGGACTCATTATCTCCACACCATCATGAAGCTGGAGCTGGAGAGCAAACGGCAGGTGAGCCGCCCAGCAGCCCCAGAGGAGGAGCGGTCACCTGTGGCTGGCTGTAGTCTGACGGGAGCGCAGGGCTCTGAGACACAGGACTTCCAGGAGTTCCTCGCTGAGAATGAGACCGCGGTGATGCACCTACAGAGTGCGGAAGAACTGGAGCGGCTCAAGGCCGAGGAGGACTCCAGTGGTTCCAGTGCCAGCCTGGACTCGAGCATCGAGAGCCTGGGTGTGTGCATCCTGGAGGAGCCACTGGCTGTTCCCGAAGAGCTGTGCCCAGGCCTCACAGCCCCTATTCTCATCCAGGCACAGCTGGCCCCAGGCTCCTCCGTCCTGTGTTTTGCTGAGAACTCAGACCACCCGTCATCCTCAACAGTGAGCAGCCCATCCTACTTGAACAGCGGGCCCTTGGTCTACTACCAGGTGGAGCAGAGGTCCGTGCTGGGAGTGAAAGAGCCTGGTACGGAGGAAGGCACGGCCTCTTTCCCAAAGGAGAAGGATCTGAGCGTCTTCTCTCTCCCTGTTACCTCACTGGTGGCTTGCAGCCCCACTGACCCAGCCAGCCTCTGTAAATCAGAGGTGGTGAAAACACCCGCTCTAGAAACTCTATTGCCAGAAGATTGTAATGCTGAAGAGCCTGAGAATGAAGACTTCCACCCCTCTTGGTCCCCTTCAAGCCTTTCCTTCCGCACAGACAGTGAAGAACGCTGTGGGGCAGAGAAGAGCTCCCCACAGAGTGAGGGCCAGCCCCCCGAAGAGTCTGCCCTAGAACTCCCTCTAGTGGTGTGACATGGGGATAGAGATGCTGCCTCTTACCTACTTTCTATTTATTCCCTTATTTTATCTAATGCCACTTCAAGACTGTAGAAGCAGCTGCTGCTCCCATGTATTTTATTGAAATCTTTGGGGGAGTGGATGGGAAAGGATTGTTTTTACAAGTATTTTTTAAAAGAGAAACAGTACCAAGGAGACCAGCTCTAGCTTGACCTGGAGATAGAGTCTCACAGGCGGCTGCACAGTATCCAGTGCTGAGCTTTCTGGGCCATTAGAACAGAGAGGTAGGAACAGAGAGGCGGGCTTGAATAATTCAAGCATCTGTTCTTTACGTAGGGACCAGAACACAAGAATCTGAAAAGCTCTCCTGGCTCCCGGGAGGGCGCAAGCTCATTTCTCTAATTATTCCAATACTCCATCTTGGTGTCATCATCATAAAGTTGCAAAAGTTGCCCGGCAGGATCCAGAGAGGAGGGATAGAAGGGTCTCTGCTTCTATACAAAGCCTCCAGGATTTCTAAAAATTTCACCTGCCTTCCTCTGACCCTTATTTGGTAAATAAGTTAATATTTGACATGTTGGGCATTCTTGGACCAGCTCCCCACACTGGGGGTTCCTGATCTGTAACTTGAATTACTGTATTTCTTTGACATGGTCTTAGGTACTAGAGTTTGTCTGTCTTTTCCTCCATCATTTTTTCTTTGAAGAAAAAGAATGAGCCTGGCTGGGGATGAGGTGTAAATAGCCCGAGGCTTCTGCCTGTGTCCATCACTAGCTCTGTTTGGGCGCTTCAGACGAAGCTTGCCCATCTCATAGGAGGCTCATACACAGCACTGAGTCTGTCCAGAGGAGGCTGCAGGACCAGCCTGCTGTCTGGAGAGATGACTTGATTTGTATCATGTTTGCTTTTTCACCCCCACCCCCACAAAGATCTGAGCTTTAAGTGGAATCTAAGATGTGGCAATCTGAGGACACCTACTAGGTTTCTTTTCGTTGTTGTTGTTTGTTGTTTCCTACATGTAGCCTTGTAATTCTTTTTGGGTATGGACAGGGCTAGCGTTCTTACACTGTTCCACTTCAGCTCCAAGAATTGCACATGTTTACTGACCCTCCTTCCTCTTAATGATACATAGGTTGGAAGTCAAAGTAATTCTTAAAATGCACATACAACTTCCAAATTCCAAAAGCCTCCAGATCTGATTGTAATGTTGGAAATGTATAGGATGGGACTCAAATTTGGTTCTTACCTCTATCAGTGATTCTTGATCCTCTTATGTCTAACTTATGTTCCAAGATCTGCTTCATTGAACTCCCGATTTCTTTGTATCATCAGAGTTTATCTTTGACTCTTATTTAAAATGGATGCAGTTGAGAGCAAAACACTGTTCTCCAGCATCCTGTACACCATGTTTCACTTCCAGTATGATTACCCAGGAATAAAAAGAGTGAAAACTTTTTAGTAGTAAGGGAGATAACTGTTCATATTTATTTGTTCATAAACCCTTTTCTTATGGGATAGTTAGGGCTCTGGTGTCTTAAAGCAACTTTTATATATTTGTCAACAGCATTTCAACTATACAATCTGAGCCTGAAGGGCTTTGTAATTAATACAGCTACATGTGTTAATCCATTCCACCTTTCCTGTTCATTCTGTTTCTGTTTGATTTTATGTGTAGGAGTTCTTAGGTATGTAGGTCTATGTCTCTCCTCATCGCCAGCCTCGCAAGAGTTGAGGGTCTTAAGTACCTGAGATTTAGATGCTTTTCCAAACTGAGCTATATACTCCCTCCTTAGAAGGGGACTTTCAAACACAAGACTGTAAAGTTTCCCTCAGAATTTGGCTCCACAGAGAAAAAACTCTTTAAAAACTTGTTGGAAGGAAAAGGAAGCTTAGCAAATTCTCTCTTTAGGAAGCTTCAGCTTAATTTAGTGGGCAGATACCAATTACTTGATAAGAAAGACATTAGCTTTTGGGATCAAATGAATTTAAGTTTGTAATTATTAGACTCATTGCCAGCCTATAAGATATTTGATAATTCTGCAAAACTCCAGTGTCCGTCCAAGCACATCCCTTCACTACAGTTTTCACATACTAACCCCAAACTTCTGAGTGCTAAATATTAGCATTAACTCTTGTCAAGCAAAGGGCCTTTTCTACAACCTAGCCCGTCTCATTTCTGGTGCTACCTGAATTTGGCAAAACGACAGCTCATAGTTGCTAGGAAAAAAAGTACGCCACTGACCACAGCAGTGGATGGCTTCAGTCCTACTCGGTCTAGGCCTAGATGCAAGAAATGAAGCTTATTGTCCCTTTAATATACTATATACACAGGTAGTATTTTCAATGTGAATCCAAAGCTTGTCTGGTTCTTTGAAAACAATTTTTCCCCCTTTAGGTTCTTTACATTGTGATAATGCGATATTTAAAGAGAATATTTAAATGTAATATTAAAGAAATATTCAAAAGAATGATGTGTTTTCTTTTACCTTGGTTTGCCAGTTACTTGTTAGAGAAGGATGCGTCTCCTGTTTTGTATATAAGACTAGGTCAGATAGAAATTAAAGCTGACAGTAGGAACATATTGTGGAAGATGGAAGTGTAGAATGTTCTCTTTGGAGCGCCGGGAGCCTGCCGTCCCCTCACCTGCCTGCGTGTGAGCTTCAGCTGGAGCAAGTCTTAGCAAATGATGATAGAGTGTATGCAAATAATCATCAACTGGTTTCAGGTAGTCTTTACTTGGGTTTAAAAACAGAGCTTCATGCATTTACAATAAGTTATTACAGAGTCACAGGTCACAGAGGTGCACATGAGTTACTTCCAACTCACGGTCTTGCTATAGATCTCTCCTGGCCTCCCAGGGCAATAGTACCTTAAGGTTTTGACCCATGGCTCAAAAAGGCCACTGTCAGTTACAGTTGGGTTCTGCAACACAGTGGAGGTGGCAACAAATTAAAGATCCTTAGGGGCCATCCAACAGCCCAGAAGTTAAGACAACGTGGAAGTGAAGGCTGTACGCTTTGGGGGAGGAGTCAAGCAGCACTTCCTTTTAATCATTCCCTTCAGAATGTTCCCATAAGTTAGCCATATAAAAAATCTTCAAGGAAATTTAAAGCAAAGAGTAGTGAACCCTTGGCAGTGGACAGGCATTCTATTTTTGGTCACAGAAATGAGGCAAAGGAGCACTGAACTAACAACGTACATAGATACAAATTATCCAGTCTCACCAGTAGTGTTCACACCAGCTGGGAAGTCCTCAGCCAAACACAAAACCACCCCAAACCACCAGTTCTAACGAACATGGTAGCTGGTATGTCTGTGAAGTTATTTTCCCCTGGAACAGAACACTTCATAGGACTGGAAAAAGCCTGCTAGGTTGATGCCAACTCCAGCTTACTATCAGACAGGTGACATCTTGAATGAGCCACCGCAGGAAGGGCTTTAGTTTGAGCTGTGAGTGGAATGTCTATAGTCGCACAAGGGTGTTGCCTGAAGCTACGGCTCCTGCTCCTTGGCCTCCTGCACACCTAGCTGCACGCAGACCGCAGACAAGTGCTGTTTGGTCCCACACTGCTATAGTACATGACTGTAGAACAGTGTCCGTCCATCCAATGGTTCACTCAGCGCCTTGTCCCAAGATAGTTGGTGGAAAGAAGGACCACATTGTGCAACAAGAGAGACAGCTCGGTTTCTGAAAACACCAGCAGTGTTAGTGGTTTGGCTAGCAGTTTGCCTCCTAACAGCCTGTGTGTATAGAAACTAGAGACCGCAAGGCAAGTAGCACAATGGTGGTACCAAGTCGCTACTGCTCTCTGCATTCCCTACTCCACATCAACCCCAGCACGTGTGCTTTCTTATGGTTGCACTGTTTTTATCTCATTTCTTGATTCTCATATGACGGAAGTAGAAAACTAAAGAGGTAGCAATGGTACTAAACACTATCGTCACTGGGATTCTGGTAGAAGTTGGCACTTAGGGACATTTCTCAGCTTCAAGATTAGTAGATTTATTCTGATATATAAAGGTCCAGAACCATCTAAGATTTCTAGAGGTTCTAAACTGGAGAGCAAAAGGCTTACTACCTACCCTCAAGATACTATTCAGCCAGTACAGTGTTTTTGTTTTAATTATGATATTTTGATGTTCTCAACTAGCACAATTCTGCCTGTCCCTTTATTCAACCCCAGGAACATTTGGCAGTGTCTGGAGGTACTTTTAGTTGTTATAACTGGGAGCAAAGAGGTTCTGTGGCATCTAGTACAGAGGCCAGGAATTATAACTAAACAGCCTATAATGCACAGATAGCTCTTCCACAATGAAAGGTCAGTGATGTCACAGCTGATAGAAGCTCTGCTTCAGATCAGTATGCCCTCCCTCTTGGGCTCCCATGGTCCCCTCGCTGTCTCTTGTCTTACAGTCACTACCTGCCTAGAAGCAGGCATGTGAATTGGTGCCTTTCAAGCAGACACGTTATATAAAGGCCTCACATTATTCAATAACTATAAAATAATCTCAGAATAAAATACAAAAATGAGTTGGATTTCCGTGGCAAAACATAGCAGTGTGTCTTACCTTTCATGCTACAGGAAATCTTTAGCCATTCCCCCAGCCAAGTTCGACACCTGTCTTCAGCAATATGGGTAGAATTCAAGCCACGGAGATAACAAGCCTGTAATACTCAGAAGAGAAATGATCCTGAAAACCCATATGGTGAGCATGCCAAGGAATTGGAAACCTACAAATAATCCTAGATTTCCTTTGAATGAGTTACCCCTTCATCCCCACATCAAAGCTGAACCAGTGATGGCTATAACAAGTAAGGAAGCACTGCGCTACCATTTGGATCTTAACTGTCCCCCCAAGATCTGTGTTTTAAAAGCTTGGGCTGAAATATAGAGTCTGTGCAGAAGAGAAAGCCTCAAAGTGCTCTGTATGCTCCTGGGGGGAGGCAGAGACTTTAAGAGGCAAGGTCTCCTGAGAGTCCTTCTTGTCACTGGGGGTGCACACTGAGGGACATCCCTTCCAATCTTCTTTTCGTTTCCTGGTTGTCCTGAGGAAGCAGCTCTGATCTGTCACATACTGCCAGCCATACTGTGCTGCATACTAAAGCACCAGGTCATGGAATGAAACCTCCAAAACTGTGACCCCCACATAAACTTTTGTTTTTTTAAATCCCATATTTCAGAAGTGTGTTATAATAGTACCACACCTCTACAATTGAAAACAGGAGGGCTAAAGTGTAATGCTGTCCAACTGCTCAGGCTGAGGCAGGAGGATCACAAGTTCTAGCCCTGCCTAGGCAATCCAGTGAGACCCATCTCAAAACAATAAATAAATAAATAAACAAACAAACAGTGTCCTTTTTTTTTTTGTCTCCCTGAGACATGGTCTTGCTGTGTAGTCCAGGCAGATCTTGAACTCATTACAGGTATGTGCCACCACGCCCAACATGTCCTTGATTTTTAAAGTGCTAGCAGAAAAGAAATATAGGGCTGGGGAGATAGCTCAGTAGAATAAGCGCTTGCATGGCAAGTGCAAGGTCCTGAGTTCAATCCCTGGTACCACAAAAAAAAAAAGAAATATAAAATAAACCTACTATGGGCAATTCTTCCCACTAGTGTAGTACACTGAGGGAAAAAAAAGACAAACAATAATAAAGAGCTTGGGCTTTGATAAAATAAAACAAGAAGCTTTCGTAAGCTTCCAGGCTAATACGGGCTAGTGCCTGACACCTCAATTAAGCCCTTACCGATTTCACTTCCTGAGCGGTGAGCTGGCCAATCCCTAGTCTTGCCAAAGCATTGTCCAGTTGGTGAATCACAGTGGTATGAGTCTTTAAACGACGTCTCAACCAGGGAGAAGGCAGGTGAGGTGTGAGAAGCACGGCCCGGCTCAAGGCTTTCTATGACAGCATAAGAGGAAAAAATCAAATATCACCTCAAAGAGCTGAACTAGAGGGAGTCTGTGGAAAAGAGCCTCAAAGTGCTCACCAGTTGTAAACGCTGGAGTTGGTTTATGCCCAGAGGATGGTTACGGAAACACTCTCTGAGAGCCAAGATATCCTGTGCTGCTGGGTGGGTACCATTCTGGATCTTGGGAGAAGCAAGAGATTGGTACAGTTAGGAAGGTTGTGATGGACCCTCCTTCCTAGCCTTAGTGCACAGTGGAACTAACAAGAGGCCTTGTTTACAGGAAGTTAACTGGAGAAATACCTTTGTGCATAGTTCTGTCAGATGCCACCGAAGCCCTGCATCAGAAACGAGAGGGATGACACTTTCTAAATAACTAATGATTTCTGAGTGGGACTGCTTCCGGAGAGCATGATAGATATCTAAGAAGTCAATTTGTTGTTTGGGGGTCCAAAAATGTTTGATCAGTAGTTGCCTAGGAAATAAGTACCTAAAAGAAAAAAGAATCACAAAATCACTATAGAAACTATCTTTCAAAGTGAGCTGAGCAAGCATTAGTAGACATGGATACTGGGGAAAAGGATGGAGACATTTTTCTACCTCAGTGTCCTTTTTTAAAAATAAATTTAGCCTAAGGTTTAAAGGTGCACCAAATTTTGAGCAATATTGCTGAAATGGGATCTGACTGGATCCCACTGGCTGATTGGCATGCAGCAGTCCAATAAAACTCCTTTTGAATTGAACTGCATGAAGAACATTCTTTGGACTGAGTTGCAGACACAGCTGAACATTACCTGATATAGACGCCCTACCTGTACCTCAGTCCTTACATGTATATGCTATGAAAAAGGCAACGGATTTGATTTTTAATCATATCACATATAGTGGCTTTAAAATATGGCCACTTATTTTCTGGCATTCCTCTTCTGCGCAAGTGAGGTTTGTGTCTTCTTCATCTGGGTGATTCAGTCAGCCAATAGAAGAGAGTGAAAAAAAGTCTGGATTCCAGAACAAAGCCATCACAGGTCATGCAGATCCTTATTCACTAGAACACTCACTCCTGCCATTAGGCGGCCACACTCCATGAGGCCATATGTAGGCACCCTAGTTGACACTATGTTTTCCGGCCACCCCTTTAAGGTACCAGATGTAACAGTACCTTGGGCCCTCCAGACCACTCCACTCAGCAGCTATCACTGAGGAACCTCAGTCAACATCACATGGGTGAGAAAAATGAGTCACCATTTTGAGCCATGTCCAAATTTGTGTGCCACAAAATTATGAAAACAATGGTTGCTTTAAGCTGTTGTTTTGAGGTTGTTTGTTATACAGCAAGAGATAACTGGGACACAGAACACAGAATTTTAGAAGTGTCATTTTTGGATATGAAGTAATAAAAGTGAATACAACAAAATATGAAATGCATTACTTTCCTGAAGAAAAACATTGTTACAATTAACACCTCTCAGGGAGCGAGATGCTGGCTAGGACTGATGGAGAAGTCCATGCTTTTACTTCACACCAGCCAGGGCATCAAGAACAACTATTGCTACCATCATGCTGTGTACCAGGAACCAAGGCGTTACTTACTGGGCTTTTATCAACCTTGATAAAGACTGGAGCAGGAAGTTTGATAACCTCTGCCTAGCTTCTGACATGAAAAGTTATTAAGATAATTTTTAATTAAAACATGTACTTAAGATACTGAGGAGATGCATGTCTGTA
>PVKN010004162.1:0-19383 GCA_004027915.1 Capromys pilorides
TATGTAGTGCAGGCTGGCCTGAAACTTGTGGTAATCCTCCTGAGTACTGGGATTACAGGCGTGCACCACCATGTCCAGCCAGGTTTGATCTTGTGATCAGGCTTGGCTTTCTGGAGTGTTGAAAATCTCAGTAGTTTTTGTTTTTTCCCTAGTAAATTTTAGGGATAGGAGTAAAACTATTGTTAATTCTAGCAAGTGCTCTACCACTTAAATTAAAACTCCAGGCCCAAATTCATGAACATTAAGGGTTGTTTTTTTTGAGGTTATGAGCAGAATATATTTATTGGGGGTAGAAAGCGCCTGTCCAAGAGAGGGACAGAAGGGGGGCACAAGTGGGTTGTCCCCCAAACTTAAGTTTTTTTTTTTTTTTATTTAAAGTTTATGTTATTTTCTTAACCCACATTACATATTTGTGTTATGGCTGGCTCAGCCTTCCCTGGGGGGTGGGGGTGGCGCAGCATGTGGTGCCTGGGATCCAGCCACGGTCCTTGCCGTGGCCTAAACTTCCCAACACGCGCTTTATACCGCTAAGCCATCTCACCAGCCCCCCAAACTTAAGTTTTTGAACAAAATAACCCTGCAAATTTAGTTGCCAGTCCTGCCCACGGGGTAGAATTGCTGAAAGAGTTGATGCAGGGCAAGATTAACCTCTGTTTTTCTCCTGACCACTCTTCCAAAGCAGAATCTTCTCACTCCTCCTCCCTACACTGTGTATTTCCTTTATCCCATGGCTGAGGCCCTGAACATCACACTCTTTGCAAGAGTCCGTGTGTCTGTGCGCGTGCGCATGCGTGTGTGTGTGTGTGTGTGTGTTTGTAACACTTTTCCTTTGACACTGGGGGTAGGGTTAGAGTGGGTGCTCTGGGATTGCAAGTTTGATGCGAATAAAAGGCATTACCAGGAAACTTGAGTGCTAGGGAAGGGTGAGCAAGCTGCCCCAGGGCCCCTGGACCCCAGGAGCAGCAGGGACCTCCAGGGTCACTGATGCCCCAAGTTCATGCTAGCTGAGCCCCTGGGGACACTTAGGGACTAAGGCAGTTGTGGGAGGTCTCAGTCCTCACTTTAATTCCCCTACCAAGTTACAAGTACTTGAGCCAGGCTTGATAGGGCTGGGTGCCCCAGACAAATGGAGACCACGATCAGGACCAAGCTGTTCTGGGACCTAGAGAAAAAGTAGGAAGGTGCTGAATCCACAGTTGGCCCTTCCGGCAATTACTAGCGCCTGGGCAGAGAACTCCCAGATGCTGGCCTTGGCTCCTCTGCTGCGGATCCTCTCTGTGTTCTTGGGCAATCAAGGTCCCTTGCTGGTCTCAACCTCCTTTCTGTATTAAAAGGTAACACTTCTGGCCTGCAATCCTCACAGCCTGCTGTGGAATCGGAGGACATAAAAGCGTTTGCCAGCTATTATAATAGAGCCAGGGCCTGGAAGAAGTGAGCGCAGCATTTCCATGACTTAAAGGGTTTCTTTCCTACCAGCTGCCCCAGTCACACTTCTCACCTGCTCCAGCGCCCACCCTAATGCACCAGGGGGGAGCGTCTCAGTGGGCAATCTGACCCAGGCATGAGGCCCTGGGAGTCAAAGCTTAGGCGAAGGGTAAACTGAGAAAAGACTGTTTCCCCAACCCAGGCACCATGGGTGAGCTGCAATCCACTGCAGGGCACAAGTCTCACGTCTACTCCTCCTAGTATAGCCCGGGTCCTGGAAAGAGGTCTCCCAAATGTCTTATTCCACGAAAACAAACTCAAAACTCCCCAAGTCTAACCCCCAGGATTTTGCTTCTCCTTCCACGAACCCCTCTATCCTCTTCTACAGCGAACTGCCTTTGAGTTCCATGTAGACAGACTCCGGGTACAGTGCCGTGTGGAAGCCCCCGCCTTCCCGGCCTGCACGGAGCCCCCGGACTCCCTCCTCTCGGCCGGACCTCGCCCTCCCGGGCCCGCAGGGGCGGCGGGGAGGAGCAGGAGGCAGCGCCGCTCCCGCCCCGCGGCCGCTCCCTGCTCCGCTGGGTCCCTCCCGGCGCTCCGCGCCCCGCCCGCCGGCCCCTCCCGCGCCGCCCGCCGGCTGCTCGCTAGCCTCCGCCGCCCAAACTTTTCTCCGGGCGCGTCTCGCCAGCCGCAGCCCCGCGCATGGGCGCCGCGCCGCAGGGGGCCTGACCCCCGCCAGCTCCGCGCCATGGCAGCCCGCGCACCCCCCGCTGCACCTGCGGCTGACGAGTCTGGGGGCCCGGGTGGGCCCCCGCGCAGAAAAAAGTCCCGCTCGGGCGCATCCGGTCTCCGCCGCGCCTTCAGCTGGCTGCGGGGCAAGCGGCGCAAGAAGAAGGCAGGAGGCGCCGAGGGCGCCGAGGCGGCTGCCCTTCGCGCGAAGAAGGCGGACGACAAGACCAAGAAGGCCAAGGGCAAAGGCCGAGGTGAGACGGCCGGGCAACTAGGCTGGGCCGAGCGCTGGGCGCCCGATGGGGTTGCTGGGCGCCCGCGGGGTGACGGAGGGGCTGACCCTAAGCTCTGGTGCTGTGCGAGCAAAGAGCCCCAAGTACAGCCCGGACACCCCTCCCCTGCACTCCCCGCCCAGACTCAGACCTCCCCACTCAGGGGTGGGAGACCCTCCACCCCAGCCGGCCGAGGCAGGGTCCGCCAGGCTTCGGTCGGGAGTGCTACCCTAGCTGGGCAATTCCCCATCCCGCAGTCAGGCTCACCCAGGTTGTGCCCTGTGCTGAGTCAGGGGGTCAGAGACTTGACTCTGGACTGGAGCCAGTGGGAGAGGTAGGTGGCTGTAGGTCTCTAGTGAGGGAATTTCTGGTGGGGAAAGCCAATTGCGCTCAAAAGGACTTTCTGCCCTCCAGGTGGACAGGTAGGTTTGGGTTTCCAACTCTACAAAGGACCCATCTTGTTGCTTAGCATACCTTAGCTTTTCAGTGTTAGCTTTTCCCACCTGATCACTGCCTCCCTACACACACCTGGGCCAAACCGCAAACATCCACCTCCTGGGGTGTTGAGCTCACCATCCTCACCCTCAGAGAACCAGCAGCCCCTCCCCATCTCTCCTTCCTCCAGCCCTGATAGGTACCTGCAGGGGTTGTAGGTTGTGCTTACAGATGGGGGAAACTGAGGCCTCAGCTAATTGGGGAGGCTGTGCCTGGGCTGGGTGGGTTTCTGAGTTTGAGCCCCTGTTCCTCTCCTCCCTGCACAGGATGGAAAGTTGACCAGGCTCATCCCTACCACGGTCACTTTACTCTCAGCTCCTTGCTTGGTGTTTTGCTCTTTCCCTGTTTTTTGTCTTCTGTTGGGTGGGGAAGGCTTTGGCTTCTGCAGAAGGGTGGGGCTTACAGCTTTGGAAGTCTACTTTTCCTTAGCTCCTGTGATGGTGTTGGAGGTGAGGAAATAAATGGTGGGGTGTGTGGACTCATCCCATGCCTCCTGTTTACCCTTCTGGTGTCCTTTAACCACCTCCTCTGGAGCAAAAGCAGAAGGAACACTTTAGGGGTCAGGAAGAGGATGGAAAGTCTGTTGTGTGATTGCATCCGGCATGATCTTTCTTTTGGATAAGGGCCCAGCCACCCTGAAGGCCCAGCCACAAAGAGAAGTCTGGGTGCTGGGGCTGGGGTGGTTGGGCCAGGCCCTGAGGGTAGGTTTTGGTGAGGAGTGTTTTCAAAGGCTCTGCAGCCCTCAAATGGGGAACTGGGAGCCCTGAGTCCCACGGCTTCTCCACTGGAGTTTAGTGTGAAGTTATCCTCATGTCACTCAGGAGGACATAGGTCAGAACTGCAGTGGGATGGATTGTGGTCAAACTATCAGAGTCAGCAGGCAGAAGGTTAGTGGGTGGGTGCTGTACTCAGGGGCAGTGAACCCGTCCTTCCAGGGATCCTACCTGGAGGTAAGGGGCTGAACGTATGATAAGCCTGTAGGTCCTTCCTCCAGCAGTCTGGGCTTGGGATGCCATTGGCTCAATGGCCAGGTCTCCTTTGCCTTGTGTTTAGTATTGGGTGGCACTAGGCTTTCTGGGCAGCAGGTCAGCTTGATTGAGCCCACGTGCATGGGCAGCACCTCTGCTCCTAGCTATTGTTTTCCCAGGTCTGGAGGTGGCCCCAGGTATGGCTGAGGGAAGTCCTGTTCCTTTTTGCTCCAGCCTCCTATTATTGTAATTGTTTCCTCGTCACCTGCCTGGACCAGCTTTTCTGTTTATTAAGAGAAACAAAAATCTGATCTCTTTAATCTCCACTGGGACTGCTGGCCAGGTAGGGGAGCCCAAGGAATGATTAACCCTTTCAGAGAGAATGTTCAGAATGGAGGTTAGGGAGATGGAGAAGAAGGTATACACGGAGAATTCCTCAGAGGTCAGGAGCTTTGCTGGGAAAATTCTCTTCCATTCCAGTCTTTGAACCAAAGACCTAACAGATGCAGGTCTTATTTTCACTCGTCTGACTCCCTAATAGGAGATGGGAAACTCAGCTTGTAATGGAATTTTTGACTCTAGCCTTTCACGATTCTCCAGCTTTCCTCATCGCCCTGCACAGATTTAGCAGAAGAGAGGAAATCTGACATTTATTATTCTGAATGTGTCAAGAGTCCCTGTGTTCATTATCTTATGAGATCCCATTTGCAGTTGAAAAAAACTGAGGCTCAGGAACAGTGCATGATTGATTTGACCAAACTGAAATCTACGCCCAAGTCACCTGATTCCCCAGACTGGTACAGTACTATTTTAATGACTCTCCGAAGGATTCAGCATGGGGGTGAGGCCTAATGATCTTTTGATCCAGCTCATTCTGCTGATGGGAAATGGCCCAAGAGAGAAGTGAAAGGACTTGATAGAGTCAGGGTGGATATCAGCTGGTTAAATGAGAGTTTATATTTTGGCTCAGCTTCCATAAAGACCCATGACATTGGATAAACAACTTTCCTATAGGCTCACAAGAGTCCATGGCTATCTACCAGGAAGGAGAGGACTTTCTCACCGGGATGACTGAGCCTCTGAACATGGGTCTGTGACCTTTCTCCAAGATTCTCAAATAATAAACATTATTAAAGAGAAGTCACTGTAGAAACGCAAAGCATTGCTATTACTGTGTTTCTGTTTAGTCACCCCTCCAGACCTCACTTCCCTTATCTGAAAAACAAGGATTATAAGTGCTGGCTTTACAGGGGTGTGTCAGGGCTCCAGTTACGTAGCAGACATGAAAGTGCTTTGTGAACTGAGGAACGTGGTCGGATGGTAGCAGGTCTCCGTTGTGGTGAAGCTGAGGACTTGGGCATTAGCTAAATTCATTCTGATCCATGTTTTGAGAACGGCTCATTGGTTACACCTTTGACCCATATTGATGGTTATGACTGAGGGGGTTTCACAGAAGGCAAAATCTTATCCTTGCCTGAGGACTCAGATGTTAAAAAGTTAGATAAAACCAAATGCCTCACCCCTAATCTATATTTTCCAGAAATATCACCTGGACTCTAAACAAGTGTGTGGAGAGGAAGTGTTTCTGGTATTTCCGGGATTGATGCCAAGGCTAGGGCTGGGCCAGGCAGGTAATCAGGGAAGGCTTTCTGGAGGCAGTAAGCTGGGTGGGGGAGGCGAGCAGAAGTGACAGGAAGGCTGCTTCTTGTCAGGGTGGTAAGTCATCTTCTGTTAGTCTATTAGCAGCCTGAGAAGTGAGCCGTTATTGCCATGTACAGGAGATAAAAAGCCCCTTCTAGAAGATGCAAGCAATTTGCTCAAGGTCACTGGGCTTCATGCTCTATGTTCCTATGCAGTGTCATGTCAGGCCTTGCTCAAGGTGATGAGCATACCTGAGATAGGCTAGCTGCCCCTGAGCTAGTGATGTCACAGCATGGCAGCGACAGCCACTCAGTCTGCGTCCAAGGCTACACTCCCCAGACAAAATAAGAGGCTGTTTGCTGAATTTATTTATTTATTTATTTATTTAGGTACCAGAGATTGAACTCAGGACCTTGCACTTGCCAGGCAGGCACTTATACCACTGAGCTATCTCCCTGTCATTTGGCCAGTTTCTAGGGCCGGTGGTATAGCTCAATGGACTAAGGGCTTCCCTAGGGAAGTGTAGGGGCCAGGGTTTGATTCCTGGCCCTGCCTGCTGTGCCGGCTGGCTCTCGGCACGCTGAGCTTGTGCTCCAGTCCGGGCATGGTGGCGTGCACCTATAATCCCAGCACTTAGGAGGCAGGAAACAGGAGGATCACTGTGAGTCAGAGCTGCGTAGTGAGACTCTGCACACACACACACACAATTGGCCAAATTTCTGACAGTGACGGTACTAACCATTGTAGAGACGTGGAAGGAACTGCCTTTGCGGAAAAGGACTGTATCACACCTCGGGTTTCTCTCAGGCAGTGGAGGTGCTTTCTCTCAGGTAGAAGTGGAGGTGGTTCTGGTTTTGAGAATTCAGGAGCCACCCTGGATCCCATGTTTCCTCTGGCCAACTGCCAAGAGAGGCCTGTACTTGGCACTGAGCTGTGAAGAGATCAAGTTAGAGATCTGCTCTGCTGTATGACAGCAAGTGAGCCCGCCTCACTCTGGGCCAGCCATGAATGCTGGTGGTTCTCAGAGACTGTGCTTTTCAGAGTACCTTAGAGGCCCCAGCTTAGGGCTGAGGGTGAAGCACAGGGATGGAGCTGTGTCCAGGAAGGGAGAGCCTCCCTTTGGCCAGTCAGACAAGAGATGGAGACCCAGTGGCCTGGACGTCATAGGACAGCGTGCACTCCATGTAGTTTTATGTTCGTTGGCATTGCATGAGCTGCTCCCCTGCTTAGCACATGGTGCCTTTCACTTTTCAATCAGTGAATTCCTAGCCAGGCATGGTGGTGCATGCCTGTAATCCCAGGACCGAGGCAGGATTACTATGAGTTTGAGGCACAGTCTGAGCTGTCTGGTGAGTTTAAGGCCAGTCTACACTGTGCAGTGAGATCCTGTGGCCGTCGATACAGTGAACCCCTGTTCATCTCTCTTAGTATCCTCATCTCTGTATGATATCCTAGGGGAAACTGCTGCCCCCAGATTCTGCAGCAGGGTGCTTAAGAGATTTAGAGTTGAGCAGTAGTTGATTTTATGGCTACCTTCTTCTTAGATAGAGAGGCATTCCAGTCTCCTTAGCTTGGGAACTAAAGCAATGTACGTAATGGCAGCTGGGTTCACTAGGGGTGAGTCTGGGGATCTCAACAAAAATGGGACAAGGTGGCTGCACTGCCTGTCTCCTCCCAGCCACAGTTCAAAGATGGGCATTGTGTACCTTGGGTCCAGAAAGGAGGAGCCTCACTCATTTATTAAGTACCTACCATGTCCTGGACACTGTTCTCGGGGATAATAAGAGAGTCAAGGTCTTAGTCCTCCCGAACCAGCCTCACAATCTGAATGTGCTGACCAGATGTTGAGCAAGTAATAAAGGGGACCTCTGAGGGAGCGCAGGGATGGGTTCCCTGAGGTAGTGAGAATTCTAGAATGAGAGGAAGCTGGGGTCAGGAGACTTGAAGCCCAGGAATCAGGCAGGGTGCTTGCTGGGGGTTGGGGCCAGCTGATTCTGAGGGGTTCAGTGGAGCACAGGGATGGACATACTTTAGTATTTGGAGAAGGGCTGACTGGCCCTCCCCTGTGCACTACCCAACATGGGGCCTGGCACTGAGTGGCTTTAGGCCATAAGTGATCCAATCTGTGTCCCCTGAGCGCAGCTATCTCTGGATCATAGGTGCTCATTGTTGATGGCATGAGATATCACAGGGAACCCTCATCATGCACAGAGATGGGCAGCTGAGGCCCAGAGCGGGGAGTGACTCATTCAAGGCACACAGTGACCAGCCTTAGAAGCAGAAGGGGAGCCCACACCTGCCGGTCTGATTTTAGTTTCCTTTCTGTTTTGTTCAAACTTCAAACAGGAGAAGCCCTTTCCAGGGAGGCGCCTCTATCGGGTGGGAAGAGCTTGGAAGGAAGGGAGGCCAAGGGAGCCTTCTTTCTCTCCCCTACTCCCATTACCTCAGATACCTTCAGGGCCTCCTAGCTCTCCTCCTTCTCCTGGAAATTCCCCATGGGGGGGGCACAATCCATGTGCTCACCCCCATCACTAAAGTGGGTGGCTGAACCCTGGGCCAGAAAAGTCTACATGCTGTTCTCAGCCCAGGGCAGAGCACAGCTTCTCCTCAGCACCTCCCCCCTTGGAAATCCCCATTCCCCAAACCCTCAAAGCCCTCTCAGCTGCTCCTGCCCTGTCACATGCTGAAAAAAGGGAATAGAGGAGGTATTGTACATTGTTTGGGCCAGAGTGAGCAGGATACGGTAGGGAGAGTGGGCACACACACCTTCCGTGTTCAGACCCCAGGGTCACCTGGGGAAGGAAGGAGGTGAAAGTAGCCTCCTTGGGCAGGAGTGGATCTCCCACCTTCCCCATTGTTCTCTCGCACTCTATATACCCTTTTGTTCCAGTCCTGGGAGCTGCTTCACCAGAGGACTGTCAGTTCCACTCACAAGGTGGCCAGCTCTGTTCAGCTCAGCCTGCGCAGGCTTTGCACCTGCATCTTGGAGCTGGCTGTGGTGGTGCAGGCCTGTGATCCTAGCACTCGGGGAGGCTGAAGCTGCACTACTGCAAGTTGCAGTTCAGCCTGGATAATTTAGAAACTTATCAAGACCCCATCTCAAAATAAAAAATAAAAAAAGGGCGGAGGGTTATAGCTCAGTTACGAAGGCCCTGGGTTCACATATCTAGTACTACAAACAAGACCAGACCAATCCAAACCAAACCAATCCACATGTTATGGCAAAGGGCATGGTACTCATGAAGCTTCTGAGGTTTGAGGGCCAGATGACCATGTAGGGCCTCCTGTCTGTGTAGGATGTCCTCTCCTACAAATTTCTGCACCACCGTTCTCTAAGTGGTCACAAAGCTCTCTAGAGAGGCCACTTGCCATGGCCCGGCAAGTGCAAGGCCATGAGTTAGATCTTGGTACCAAAAAAGAAAAAAAAAAAAATTAAAAAGACAGAAAAACCCTCAGATTCTCAAACAACAGCAAACCCCACAGCAAAACACCAAAACCTCATCTCGCAGTTTCTGGAGTTCTGGTCCAGAAACCAGTAGCATGCCTTCTCCGCCAGTTACTTTCCCCCAACCATACCCTGCCACTTAGGCTCTGGGCTGTGGGCAGTACTTCTCAGGCAGGCGCCACCTTTGTAAGGAAAGTACTTAGGTGCCATTATTAATGCCTCCTCCAGCCACCACCACCAGTTACAAGTGTCACTGTAGCTTCTACGTCCAGTATGTAAGCCCCACCAATCTCAACTTTCACCAGTTGCTAGGCAATGTGCAGGGGACACTTATTTACTGTGTGCTGAGCTTGGGATTGCCAAAGAGTGAGACAGTCTCTACTCTGAAGAAACTCTTTTTTGTTCAGAAAGGCAGACACCAACATAAACTGATAGGTTGAGGAGAGCCCTGGGATGCTGTCACACAGTGCTGGGGAGCTCTGGGGTGTGGTCACAGTGTAGCATTAGTGGATTTGGGAGTACAGAGAACTGAGTCGGGGAAGGGCGGTGTATGGAAGAGCAGGGTGCTGAGCAGAGCCAGGTGGATGAAGAAGCATCTTCCAGGCAAGCGGGGAGGAAGAGAACAGGTGTGAAGGGTTGCAGGCGTGCTCTAAGGGAGCGGCAAGCAGTTTGTGCTGCTGGAGCTCTCAGACTGGGGAAGGAGAGAATGGTAGAGATGAGATTGACCTGGTGGGCAGGGGTAACTCCTTCAAGGCCTCCTGTGGCCAAGGGAGCGGCTACATTCCAGATATCCTTCAGAGTGTTCTGCTTACCCGTTCTCACTCAACTCATGCCAAAGGATTTGTTCTTTTCCTCTGGACGTTCCCCCTGTGCCTCCATACCACTTGTCTCCTTTATGGGCATCAATTTCCCTGTCTGTAAATGAAAGGAATTAACACCTTCACAATGGAGCTGTAATTTATATGTCTCACTACTGGGTGGCTTAATCACTTGTAGTACATGTATGACTGTCTCCTTGTTTTTTTTTTTTTTTTTTTTTTTTTGAGACAGGGTTTCACTATGCTTTTCAGCAGCCCAGGCTGGTGTCAAACTTCCAGAGGTCTTCCTGCCTCAGCCTCCCGAGAGCTGGGATTATAGGCATGCATCACTACTCCTGGCATGACTGTTTCATAGGTGGCTTTTTATTATTGGAAAAAGGCAAATAAAGTGATTAGATCCACTTGTACCACCAGTGGTACAAACCTCCCAATGGGACAGTCATACATGTACCACTGGTGGTTCTAGCCTGCACAAATATTTTACATTAGCAAATCTGTAAGGTCTCTCCCAGCTTTGCCACTAAGACCCTCTTCTCTTTGCAAAGCAGAGACTGGGGCACTAAGTGTGGTATTTTATGGGCACAAAAAAAAAAGCCAGCCCTTCTGGGATTTCAGTGTTGTCATCCATAGACTCTTAGAAAGCGATGGAACTTGGAGGGTTGTGGTCATCTCTGACATTCCCATTTTGCAGACAGGGAACAGGGCATCTTGGAACCCCTGGACATAAGAGGCAGAGTAGTGTAATGAAGGGGTTTGTCAAGCTGGCAGAAAGGATTAATCTATAGAGAGTAGAACTGATGGTTCTGGACTCTCAGTCCATGGGCTCTCTGCTATCTCTTACTGCCCCTGGTTGGAGAGACGGGACAGACTGTTGTAAAGGAGAGTCACTGCCTCGACTGTAGGGCCCTGGGCATGAGAATACCAGTGAAGACACAGAATTGGAAGCTGGGGACAGCCTAGAAAGCCTCTAGAGAAGGTAAGGTTTGGTTTGGGCTTTGACAAAACAAAGAGTTGTGAGCGATGAGATGAATGAGGGGCACATAGATCACAGATGCATGAGGACATGGATGGTTTTACATGTTTACCTGCAAGTTCCACAATTTACACATGCAGACACACACAGCACAGACCAGCTGTAGAAACAGACATACTCAACAGCCACAACCACATACTGATACACAAAAGTGCACTTTTTGGTTTCAGTGCTGAGATCAAACCCAGAGCCTTGGACATGGTAGATAAGCCATGCCCTATCGCTAATTACATAGGATTTGTTTTGTTTGGGATTCTGAGCATTGAACCCAGGCCCTTTACACTGAGCTACATCCCCAGGCTATTTTTTGGAAACAAGGTCTCAGAAAGTTGCTAAATTGCCCAAGCTGGGCTAGAATTTGCAATCCTCCTGCTTCATCCTCCTGCTAGGATTATAGGAATGTACCATTATACCTGGCTTAATTCCAAGGTCTTTTTTTTTTTTTTTTTTTAAAGAAAGGGTTTTGAAATGCAGTTCAGGCTGATCTTGAGCTTATTGTGTAGTCCGGGCTGGCCTCAAATTCACAGCAGTTACTCTGACTTAGCCTCCCAAGTGCTGGGATCACAGGTTTGTCTTATAGACAAACATATTTACACATATATACACACAGATAGCCTGTTACACCCTCATCGACAAGTCAGCCAACCACCCTAGAAGAAATGGTAATGATTACATATGTAAATACATAAAAGCATGCATCCAGACATGAAAATAGGTTCAATTACATGTATGTAGTCATATATACATAAACCCATCTGTTCAGACTCAGGTATGTAAACAGCTACACAACTACACAGCCCCATTCAAAGATACAAATACGCATATCCAACCACTGTCCTTTTTCAAGGTCATTTGGAGATTCTTAAGGAGGTGGTTGAGTCCTGGCTTTGCAGCTTAGTGCTTGCAGTCTTTGGGCCAGTTAGCTGAAGTTAAAGGAACCTCAGTTTTCCTGTTAGTAAAATGAATATAATCGAAATATCTACATTATAGAATTGTTTTGTGGATGAAAGTGGGTAACACAGTGCATGGCACATAAGCATTTTTTTTAAAGGCTGCTACCTGTTTTGTACACCACACTACCACAGTGTCAGTTCCACACATTTGTATACACAGGCAGACGGGAGATACACATATAGATGCATGACTCAGATGGGGGGTGGCTGGTGGGCTACTGCAGCAGCAGGGTTCCAGACCTAGAGCTTGTCTGAAGGCTTCCCCAGTACTCCAAGCTCCCCTGCAGGCCTAAGAGAGGCAGCTCCTGCCCGGAAGAGCAGGCCGTCAGCCTGCCCCACCTGGACCAGCCAGCTTTTTCCCCAGCGCTCAGGGCGGGGGAGCTCAGCAGGTCTCCCAGGTCCTAGGAGGGGCGGGACCGACAGGAGTGCTCCAGGCCCCGCCTCCATCTGATCACGCCCCCTGTCTAGCCATTGGCTGCTGAGCTGAGGGGCGTAGCCAGGCTGGGGCTGGGGGCGCCCGCGGTGGCGGTCCGTGAGTCTCTGCCTCCCTCCCGGGGCTGCGGCCCGGTGGCCGGGCTGGCAGGGTTGCTCCCGGGTTCCCGCGCCAGCTCCCGCGCACACCATGGGGAACTCACACCACAAGAGGAAGGCCCCCAGTGGTCCCCGGGTCCGCAGCTTCTGGCGGTTCGGGCGGTCGGCGAAGCGGCCCGCAGGTAGGGGGTGGGGGCGGGGCAGGCTGGGAGGAGGGTCTCCCTGCTGCAGCGGTAGCCTCCGCTGCTGCCCCCTCCCGGGGCCTGGTGGGCGTATGGGGGCGGGGAATCCCTGCGCAGACCCCACCCCTCACATGCACAGGAAGACGAACATACACACTGATGGCCCCGGACGGGCGCACGTACGTGTGTTCACATTTCACATGGTCTCACACAAAACGCTCAAATGTAGGGACATGCAGAGACAAAAATCATATGCACAGTCACCTACACCAGCTCAAGTAGGACGGACAGAATCACATATACTGATGCATACAGTTTACATGGCCACACGAACTACGCCCACGCGTAGACTGAGACACGAGACACCTACAGTAGTCAGGTAGGGCTGCCCAACGTGCTAGTCACACAAACGGACACGAAGGTTCGCAACTAATCAACCAGACTCGTCAGACTCACAGGTAGATCCTAAGGCACTCTCACATACTCTTGCTTCTCTAGCCTTAGCCCCCAACACGCTGAAAGTTTGCAGGCCGGGTGGGGAGACAAAGGTGGAGCAGGGAGGCTGAAACCAGGGATTGGAGGCTCAGGACCGCCTCCATCTGGCGCAACCGGGAGTCTGACTGGTTTTCCAGACTCCCTCCCCACCCCCGCCGTGCTACCTCGTCCTCTTCTGGTACCCCAGCCCCCTGCAGGCCCCGAAGTCGCTTCCGCATCTCCCCCCTTTCAATGCAGCCACCGAGCTGGAACACAGCAACCCTTCCCAGCGGACTGCGGGATCCCTCCGCGGGCCACATTCCTGCTAACGAGGGTGGGGGTAGGGAATGGGGAAAGCCTCCAGCCTCGGGGCTGAGATGGCATTCCTGTTTCCCCTAGCTAGTGCGGTAGTTCAGGCTGCCTCTGAGACAGTCCCAAAGGGCGCTGGAGGAGGGGCCGTCCAGGGTGCCTGATTTTCTCACTTTGTAAATGCAGGGAAGGGGGAGGGGCGAAGTGGTGGATCCAAAAGGATGGCCCCAAAATAGGGATCTTAAGCAGTGGCAGGCACCCTTGGGATACCTGCAGGTCTAGGAACATGAGACTGTGAAAAGAGGTGGGGCCTTGCTGTGGTGGGAGAATCTATCCATGTAGCCCAGCATGGCCCACATTCCTAGAGATTCAGCATGGGAGTCTGATGAGCTCATCCCTACATCAGCCTTGTACGGGATGGACCATGGGAAGAGCTAGGGCCCTGAAGGAGGGGGTCTGTGTTTTCAGTGTGGCTCTGCATAAGCACTAGTGACCTTGGGCAGATTCCTTTCACTTTCCTGGCTCCTAAAGGGGCCTGCCTGTGAGATTAGGGAAATTTATATAGGCAATTTCTTGGGATCCTTATAGTTCTGGCTCACCATTTCATGGATCAAGAGACTGAAGTCTAGAAAAAAAGGCTTTATGCAAGGTCGTTTGGGATATGTTTGAGCAATAATATGAAGATCACCAATAGGAAAAGTGTGAAGTCTGGGCACAGTGGCACACACCTGTTATCCTAGCCCTCTGGAGGCCGAGGCAGGAGGATCATTGTATGTTCGAGACCAGCCTGGGCTCAGTAGTGAGACCCTGTCTCAAAAAGACAAAAACACACTTGATCTTAGCCAAAAAGCCGAGAAGCGATCAAAAAGACAAAAACAAACAATAAAAGAAGCATTGAGTTCAGATAAGCCTTCTGAGTATTCTTCAGAATGTGGGGTTGCTGAGAGACTCCAGTGGTCCCCCTGCCTGGCAGCTCCGAAGTCTTGGATGTGCCCACCTGTCTCCTTCCAGCAATCTGCGCTGAGCCAGTAGGGCTGAGGCTGGGCTCTCCATAGCTGATGGCCCCTATGATCTGATGGCTTCCTGAGAGCCGGCTGTTGGCCTGGACTTGTGACCATTTATGATGGAGGAGGAAAGGAAAGAAAGAATGTCTCTACAGAAAAACAAAAACAAAAACAAAAAAACCCAGGTGTAATGGCCCTTGATGAAGAGACCTAGGGCTTCTGGCAACCTTGTGTACATCCAGCCCCTGCTGTACAACTCAGGTGTCAGCTGGGCTGTAGGATGTTCAAGTGTAGGGGTGGGGGTGGGGAGCCCAGGATGTACATTTAAAGCATCTGGGTTGGGGTTAGCTTTTGATTTATTTTATTACTTTTTCAGCTTTTGATTTTTGAATTTTTTGTTTTGGTATCCGGACTCAAACTCAGGACGTTACACGAGCTAGGCAGGCATAGTGCCGCTGAGCCACATCCCCAGCCTCTGGGGTCAGCTTTTAAAAACTGAGGTCAAATTAATTTGGCCTTTGAAGTAAGTGTAACATTGAAATTAGTCTTGAATTGTTGATTAAGTGAGATAGCAGCTAGGGATTTGTTGTAGCTATGGGATATGTTCTCAAGTAAAGGTAGGCAGTTGGGGCTAAGAATAGAGATTGGACAGAAAAGTAATTGAGGTGCCTTCCTTGTTCCTGGGAAGAAGTTCTATTGTTAATGTCAATGACTGTTTTTGAATTTACTTATCTTGAGGATTGTAAAGCCTCCCCAGCCAGTGCTATGGGCCTAGGTGTGGGATTGGAGTTTAAGTACTTATTTGATTAGCTTGTTAGAAGAGACAGTGAAAGGGAGCCAGTCAGGGCTGAAGTGTTCAGGCCATTGGGAGCCAGTGCAGGTATTAGCACAAGGGAGGAGCCCACAACAGTGGTGTGTTAGGGAAAGGGCTCCAGAGCCAGGGCAGGTGTAGGCAGGACAGGTTGGAGGTGGGGTGGAAAGAGTGGAAGATGAGCCACTGCTGCAGTCATCCAGGGGAGAGGTGATAAGGTGAGGACTGGGGACAGGGTGGGGTGTAGGGTGAGAGGAGTGGCAGCGTAGGTACACTTGAGGCAGCAGCGCTGACAGCACCTGGGGTTGATCAGCTGTTGGGAATAAGGACCAGAATGCTGTGAAGGTGTGGTACTTGAGGCTGCGCGGCTAGGGGTAGGGTGGTAGCGGAGATGTTAATGCAGAGAGTATAAAGATAAACTCCTGTGCTAACTCCGGTCTCTTGACAGTCCAGCAAGCAAGAAACTGTTGTCATAGATGGGAAAACTGGTGCTCAAGAGAAGGGAAGTCACTTCCACAAGGCTGAACTGCCATTCAGAATCAAGCCTTGCCAGGTGTGGTGGCGCATGAGTGTAATTCCACACTCGGGAGACCGAGGCAGAAGGATTGCTGTGGAGTTTGATGCCAGCCTTGGCTACTTAAAGTGAGTTCAAGGCTGGCCTGAGTTACAGAGCGAGAGTATCTCGAAAAACAAAACAAAAGAAAATCACTCAAGTCTTCCTGCATGCTGGGAGCTACTTTGGAGGTTAACGTAAGAGTTCAAGGCCAGCCTGGACAATTTAGTGAGATTGTCTCAAAAAAAAACAAAAACAAAAAAACATACATACATATATATGTATATGTATATGTATTTATTTATTTATTTTGCGGGACCGGAGTTCAAACTCATGACCTTGCACTTGCCCAGCAGGCACTTGTGCCGTGGAGCTATCTCTCCAGCCCCTTGTCTCAAAATTTAAAAAAAGAACTGGAAATGTAACCTGGGCTGGAGGTTAGGGTAGAGTGCTAAAGTTCAATCTCCAGCATTGTGAAAAACAAACAAACAAACAAACAAAACCCAAGAGGTAGGGGAAACCCACATAAAACAACCAAATATTCCCCCAAACCAGAAATAACCAGCCCTGTCTGATGATGCATGCCTAGAATCCCAGCCCTCTGGGAGGCTGAGGTAAAAGGATCACAAATTTGAGCCCAGTCTGGACAATTTAGAGACTTAGGGAGCCATGCCTAAAAATAGGAGGTGGAAGGGAGGAGAATAGGGAAAAAAAGTAAGATAACATGTATAGGTACAAATTCCCTATGATGTTACATATATCTACAATATAAAATCACACACAAAAGAAGTCTAAAAAACATCTCAGGGCTGGGGAGATAGCTCAATGGAATAAATGCTTGCCTGGCAAGAGCAAGGTCCTGAGTTTGATCCCTGGTACCATCCCCCCCCAAAAAAAAAGTTTATAAAATCAATAAAAACCAGTCCCCCCCCAAAAAAAAAGAAAAAAAAAAGGGCGGCGGGAAGCTGGAGATATGGCCTAGCATGAAGCCCCTGGGTTCAAGGCCTTTATCACGCAAGAAAACCCAACCAAGCCTGTGAGATTACAAAGCCTGTGCCCCTAACCAATTCAGGGATAGATGGTTTGTGGCCTCTGGGCAGAGGCCTGGGGCAGAGGGTGGGATTTGGTGGATCCTGTATGAGTTGAGGATTAAACATTGAACACCATCACCCCAATACCCCAAACCCCTACCCCCCTACCCCAGTGCAGAGAGGGGAGCAGGTGGAAAGGAGAAATGACCTAAGGAAAGTTTTTCTTCTTCATTGGTTCAAATGCGCTTGGAGGATAGGGAAGGGTCAGAGTGGGTGAGGCAAGGCTTCTCAGCTGGCAAGACTCACCCACTAACGTACTGGGGTTGGATTTTCTTTGGGTCTCAGGAATTCAGCCCTCCCTCCCTAGACCAGCTGAGCCTGGGCAGTTTGGGTGGGCGGTGGTAAAGGATGTAAATTGGGAGACCAGGGAGAACCACCCACCATCCCACCCCCTTCCAGTTCCCATGGTGCCATTACAGACACAGGGCCCTCCTCCGTGTTGGCTTTAGTGTTCCCATCTCACATATGGGAAGACGGAAGAAACGTAGAATGAGGCTGCTGGGAATTCTTTCCATCCTTCCCCTTGGTAGATAGGAAGGGCCTAGAGTATTTGGTAGGTGCCACAGCTTGGAGAAGGCCTTCTTCCCCACCTTACCGCCTCTCCCTCCTCCCCTTCCTTTGGGGGAGACTTGTGATCTGTTGTGTGATATCCAGACTTGATTGTGGGAGCCCTGGGCTTCCAGATAAAGGCCTTGCAGTACATCTTTGATCTGAGGGTTCTGTGATCAGCTGAACCCCCTTCATGCCGGGGCCTGGACCCTAAGTGGGGGGCCTGGACTGTGCTCTTTTGAGGGCCAGAGTTTCACATGCTGAGGGTACAGGAGATTAGCTCTCTAGCTGTCCCAGATGACATGAAGAATCAGAAAAGGGCAGCGTCTGGCTGAGCGTCATGCCGCAGTTAAAAGGCCACAGAGAGGCGGTGAAGCCCAAGCCTGTGACTTCTGACTACCAATGCCGTGAGATCTGTGTGGTTTGGGCCCGCAGTTCTCTTCCTTCCCAGCCAAGGTTAGGACTGCCAGATAGGGCAGGTCACTAAGGAGAGACAGGAGCTGTAGTCAAGTGTTCCTTATCAGGTCTTATCTTTAATGGCCCTCAACTCCACTTGAGATTGGAGGAGAGCTCCAGAAGTGGGTGGGATGAGGTAGTGAGTGGTACGGGAAGAACGGAGCTGCACAGCCAGTCAGCTGGGCCTGAATCCTGACTGCCCGAGCTGTGTGACCTTGGGCAAGTCGCTGAGCCTTTGGAGGCCTCTGTATAGAGAGGGATTTAGTGAGCCTGTCTGGGTTTCTGACAGCCGGCCTTCAGTAAATGCTGGTTTGTTGTCATAGTGTTGTATGTGGAGAGAGACTTTCCCTGCCCCATGTCCTGGACAGGCAGAGGCTTGCTCTGATACGATGCTTTCTGAGTTTACACTTGATTACATGGTTTTTCTTTAGGTTCCCCAACTAGAGGAGGAGACTGAGGCCCAGATGGGCTTGCCTTAGGTCTGAGACCCAGACCCCTTGGCTCCCAACCCTTTTTTCTCTTCATGTCATGGTGGCTGCCTCTCTGGCATCCATAAAATGGGGATAATCATGCCTTGAAGAAACAAAAGAAAGCTTTGGAAATTCAGAATTGTGGTCTGACAGAAGGGATTAGTATGTCATTGTCAGGACAAAATGCTGGCCCGGAAACTCATTATGACATTTATTAATATTGTTGTAGCTAATTCTTCCCTGTACTACTGCTCCTCCAGGGCACCCTGTGGGATGGGATCCTCCCCACCCAGCTCTGGGTACTCCCTGCCCCCCAGTATTTACCTTAGAACCGGCCTGTCCTGTCCGCTCTGCCCCACCAGGATGGGGCTGGACACTAGGGGAAGGGAGGGGGATTCTCCTGCAGAAGCGGGGTGCAGAGCTCCTCATTCTTTGGGTGGGGGGACTGAGCCTGTGCCCCCTTTTGCCCACTGATCTCAGACAAAGGACCTCTAAGGGATTTGGAGACCCAAGTTCAAGTGTGGACCAGCTGCTCTTCCTGGCTGGGTGACCTTGACCCGGGCTGTCACTTTCCCTGGAGCAGCCTATGCGCTTTTGTGAAAAGGAAACTTTGGCCGTGCCTTTTAGGTAGAATAAAAAGATCCTTCCACTTGAAAGTTTGTTATACTCATTAGCCTTTTTTTTTTTTTTTTTTTTTGCAGTACTAGGGATTGAACTTGGGCCTTGCACTTGCCAGGTGCTTGTTCTACTGAGCTATCTCCTTGGCCCCAATACTCATTAACTTTTCCCTTGTCTCCCCGAGATAAAATCCTCACACACTCGTGGTTCTGCTTCTAGCCTTAAAAACTGACCTGAGGAAGCCCTGGTTCCCCAGGGTTTTCATTTGTTCACCTGTGCAGTGAAGGACTTCGTAACACTCTGACTCTTGGCTGGAAGGCTGGCTAGGGGAAGTAAGGACAGGAACAGGATGAGGGGCCTGGCTTGGTTGACTTGGAGGGTTCCAGCTCCTGGCCAAGGCCACCTGGACAGCCGTGCCCGCCCCCTTTCATTCCTGTCCCCTGAGTCAGGCCTGCCTGCCTGCCAGTGGGTGCGCCACCCCCACCCCTTGTTCTGGAATGGGACAGGTTGAGGCCTCACCCTGTGGAGGTTATTGCCAAGACAGTGCAAGCGCAAG